>JADBJO010016290.1:25000-40934 GCA_016801955.1 Conus betulinus | reverse complement strand
TTACACATCACAAAGTATTATCAATCTGGTAAATGCGCTATCCATTAGACAATTAGACAGTTATTTTTTCTGTACTACCACGGGAGCTTAATAAAGCACATTTTGATATTGAGCACACCAATATTAAAGAAGATGAAAACATACATTTCTTAGCAAGGTATATCAAATGTCATGTTGAAACGAACTATTCAAATCATTTGAAAATATACACAGTCGGTTCGTGCATTGGTAAACAAACAGGTTGTGCATCCTTAATACCAGACTTAAGAGCAGATAATCATTTTATATCGGAATTAACAAATCGATATTTACAGCAGAATTAACAGCGATACCCCTGGCTTTAAATTACCTTTTAACTTTCCAAATTTAGTATTTCAAATTCTGTTCTGTTGATTCTAAATCAGTTCTTCGGGTATTAAAAGTTTCTCCATGACACAAGACCTGAAATGGTCATAGAGATAAGTTGCATGATACACATGCTAATTTCAAGAGGAACCCATGTAGCTTTTTGTTGGACAGCCAAACGTGGAGCCATAATATTTTTGATTAAGAATCGTTTTATTTCCCCTTATCAGTAAATGAACAGTGTAAACTTAGTTAAGTCGCATATCTGGAAAGCTTTCGAAAATAGTATGGTAGATCACGTCAGTAAAGAAGAGTCTGATATTAAAAGAATCAAGGAGAATTTTAACTTTCATAGAAAATTACTCTCAATAATGTACAGGGGGAAACTTAATGCGTTTAAAAACAAAATATGTAAGAAACGTAGTTTGCATATGTGGAAACAAAATTACTCCAGATCATCTTGTGTCATGCAGTGATATGAAAACAACAGTCCAGAATTGAAGCAAAATTTTTGCGTCACCAGCTTTAACGCACCCCTATTGGAACATACTTATACCATTTTTATTAACTTTATTCGCGGGGGAGGAGAAAAGAAGAGGAGTGGGGTGGATAATATGTGGAGGGGATGGGGGGGGGGGGGGGGGGGGGGGGGAAGCAAAGGATTTTCTTAAACTACTTTCATGCGTTTTGACTTTAATTGATCAGTTAGTTGTTGGTCTTAAGTATTTTGTTTTATGTTAATCTTCACTTATGACTGTAAAGATATAGATGAGGGAGAAAAGGACATGTGACGACACACAATGTACAACAATTCTCACTCAGACTCGCGCGTTCTTGACCAGGGACTTTACACAAATATAAGAGATCTAACTCCTCTTATCTGCCACCAATTTTTATTAACATAAAATACAAGTTGGTTTAGGGTACCCAACTTACAACTGTAAATAATAATCAATTTTAATTAAAGATTTAACTTAAAACTGTTTTTTTTTATTCCAAGAGTCCTCGCCATGAAGTTCTTATAAGGAAGGTGAGGAACACCGTCACCACACACCACAGCACGTACCTTTTGTCCAAAAAAAGCATTAGAGAAGATAGTCCAAAAGAAATCGTGTCCCTTTCCCCGAACCACTAACAATTCCGAACGATCCTGAGCACCCAACACCTCACAAGGCACAACGTAGATCAGCCCTCTCACACAGGACTGCTGCTGCTCTCCGGGCAGCACACCAGCGCTACTCCACGCCGATGAAGAATCGAAAACACAACGTCGATCAGCCCTCTCACACAGGACTGCTGCTGCTCTCCGGGCAGCACACCAGCGCTACTCCACGCCGATGAAGAATCGAAGACACGACGTTGACTGAGGTGCGTCACTGCGCCTCCTCAGCGTAGACTGAGGCGCCTCACAGCGCCTCCACGCAGCGGCACCAACTGCAGCTACTTGCAGTGGTCGCGCGACGGCTGCTCACTGGAAACAGCACTAGCCTGGCTGACGTCGTCGAGGCTCTGCTGGCCAACCCGCCAAGGCTGACCTCCCTGCCTCCTAAGCGGCTGTCGTCGTCGAGGCTCTACTGGCCAACCCGCAAAGGCTGACCTCCCTGCCTCCTGAGCGGCTGTTCCTCTCCAAGGGCGGCGGGACGTCGTCGAGGCCCTTTTCCTGGCCCCACATGAGACCGGTTTTCAAACCCCCCAAACAGACCAACGTCTTCTCTCTTTGCCGCTTTATGATGGAATTGATCCCACAGGATCAGTCAGTAGCATGAGGTGTGCGTGGGCTCATCTGATTGGCTATTCTAAACATCGTATGATTAACAGAAGCCAATCATCTCCGCGCTTGCATTCGCTTCTGATCTATTTCTTTACAGAGGGGTGTAAGCTTAGAGCTTTTTCAACATATATCTAAATTACATTTAAACACTCTATAAATAATATACTTTTCTAAAACTAACAATGTAAAATAAATTATTTTCGCCCCAATGCACATAACATTTTTGAATTTGAATAAAATTTTGTCTTTAGATCTAAGCACAAAATTGTCCTAATTAACCCGTGAAGGTTTGGACTGTGACTTTTAACTTTAACTGCGTTCATCTACAATCCTTCACCAAAACTACACTTTTACTTATAATATCTATATAACTCTTTAGCAACACTAACCCACATTATAACTATACACTACACAATGAAAAAATATTAACACCTTATTTCCTGACAATGACTTACGTAAAGATATCCACACACTTACATACCCACAATTATCTCACTCACACACACACACACACACACACACACACACACACACACACACACAAGGCACACACACACACACACACACACACACACACACACACACACACTCGCGTGCAAGCGCACCCATACATACACATGCACACATAATGTGCACGTTCGCAATTACTTCCGTACACATCAACAATTTTTTTTTCGTCTAATATCACGAATAGTGCATAGATGTTAATGAAAGACACACACACACACACACACACACACACACACACACACACACACACGCACGCACGCACGCACGCACGCACACACACACACACACACACACACACACACACACACACACACACACACACGCGCGCGCGCGCGCGCGTGCGCGCGCACGCTTGCTCGCTGCTCGCTAACACGCGGGCACACACGCACGCACGCATGCACGCACACACAGGCACATACACTACATACACCATCTCACATATGCCATGTATAGGCGTAGGCATTCTTACAATGTTCATGAAAGATTCAGATTCAGATTCAGAAAACTTTATTATCTCTCGTTACAGGAGAAGAAATTACATTTGTGACCGCTGCCCTAAAAGTTAAGACATACAAATTTAGTTTACAAACGTGACACTGGAAATTAAAATTACAAAACAATAAAACATGCGTGTAACACCAAAATGGGAATTTCAATCTTTCTCCTTTTGGTATTGCAAATAAAGTACACACTCAGCCACTCTTGATTATATATACATAAATGTGTGCACGTATGAGAGAGAGAGAGAGAGAGAGAGAGAGAGAGAGAGAGAGAGAGAGAGAGAGAGAGAGAGAGAGAGAGATTTTTATCATTAAAAATCATTAAGATTAGACATATTCCAGACATTTCTATTCCTCACTGTTCCAGGACATGCACACATAAAACAGAAACACACCCACACTCCAGCATCTATACTTTCCCGCTTGCTCACGGACATACACACCCGCGCACATGCTGTGTCACAGGTGATCCATCGCCTCTTCTTACACGCTGTGTTTGTTTAAAAACGCAATGGATTTGAACACAAAGCTCTTTTTTGTGCGCATCAGCTTAGCTCTGGGAACACAAAAATCGTCTGCCTGATGGAAGGAGCACAAACTGTCGCGCAAGCGTATGCCCACTGTCACTAACAATCGCACGAGCCTTGTTGACCGCCGCACGCCTTTCATACAACTCACTCATACTCTCCTGTCTCTCACCAACAATCTTGCCGCAGATGTTCACAACGCTATCCAAGAGTTTGCTGTTTTTCAAATTAAGATTTCCATACCAGCAAATGCATGAAAAAATCAAGACAGACTCAATAAAACTCCTGTAAAATGTTTTAAGAATTTTTTGGCTGGACATGCAGATTCCTCAATTTGCGTAGGAAATGCATTCTAATTTGGCATTTTTTGTATGCGGACCTGGTGTGTGTATTGAAAGTGAGCTTATTGTCTAATGTTGTGCCCAGATATTTGTATTCCTCTACCCGTTCCACTTTTTCTCCATCAATGTAAAACATCAGGCACATAATTTTCCGCTTTCCTAAAATCTATGATCATCTCCTTTGTTTTTTTGACGTTAAGCTCAAGATAATTTTCTTTACACCAGGTGCTGAAACGCTCAACTTCATCAAAATATGTTACATCAGAATTGGAAAGGTCTACAAGGGCTGTATCATGTGAATTTTTAATGACTGGTGTTTCTTCTGTACCAATGCAGTCGTTGGTGTACAGAGTAAAGAGGACAGGAGAAAGAACGGTACCTTGAGGGGAACCTGTGGAGCAAAAGAGGACAGATGACATGACAGATTGATAGCGCACTGACTGGGATCTGGAGATGAGGAAATCTGTGATCCACAGGATAAGCCTGGGTCTGACATTTAAGGATAAAAGTTTGCGCGCTAAGAGATGAGGCTGGATGGTGTTAAAAGCTGATGAAAAATCAATAAAAAGAATACGAACAAAAGAATCTGTTTTCTCCAGGTGAGTGTAAGCGTTGTGTAAAAGTGTGAGAGTGGCATCGTCTGTGCATCTGTTGCGTTTGTATGCAAACTGATAAGGATCTTGATGACTGACTGTGTCAGTGAGGAGGTGACTGAGTATTGCTCTTTCGAAACACTTCATCACAATGGATGTTAGAGCGACTGGGCGGTAGTCATTGAGGGAAGATGGTTTAGACCTTTTTGGTATAGGACAGATCACTGAGGCTTTCCAGAGAGAAGGGACAGTTGAAGTTTTAATAGACCAATTGAATAGTCTAGTGAAGACATGACAGAGTTGAGATTCACAGTTCTTGAGTAATACACACTAATATTGTCTGGTCCAGGCGCCTTTTGGATATTTAGTCTTTTAAACATTGAAAGTATTGTTGTATCTTCTATAATGATCTCATCTTCTATCTTTGCTTTGATTTCCTCTTTTATCACTCCCAATGCATCGGTGAAATCATGGGCATCAAAACGACAGTAAAATTTGTTGAGTTCATTAGCGAATTGTTTGTGTTGTTCTTTGGTAAGGCACAGTGATGATGGGATTTAGTTTGACCAGTTAATTCTTTAGACCTTGCCATGCGTTCCGCATATTACCGCACTGAAACTGCAATTCAAGCTTCTCTTTGTACTTTGTTTGGGCTGAGCGTATTTCCTTTCTCAGTTTTATTTGGACTTTCTTACGTTCCATTTTGTTTTCTGTTTGAAAGGCAATTTTCTTTTTTCATTTCATTTAACACGGTTTTCAGTGGCTTCGTTACCCATGGTTTATTGTTAGGGAAAATTTTGATTGTTTTTTGATGGAATGATTAAATCTTGACAAAACATGATATATTCTGATATGACATCTGTTGCTTCATGGATATTGACAGAGGATTCAAAGAAAAGGTCCCAGTTACTACAGTCAAAACATCCTTGTAATTCCAAAATACTGTCAGGCTCCCATACCTTAACCTTCTTCTTTATGATGGGTTCTGTCTGAATTTTAGGTCTATATGCGGGTATGAGGTGGACTACATCATGATCAGATTTTCCGATAGGGGGTAGGGGTTCAGATTTGTAAGCGTGATTGATGTTGCCTTAACACAGATGGGGCATTTTGTTTTTACGAGTAAAAACAGGTAATATATTGTTTAAAAGATGGAAGGGATGAGTCAATCTTCTGTTTACAGTTATTAAAATCACCAAGAATAAAAATTGGGTGCATCAGGAGAGATAGACTGAAGAAATTGCACAGTATCAACAACATGGGCAGCAGCACATGACACATTGGCAGCAGGATGAGCATAAACAACTGTTAAAAACAACTGTCCGAATTCCCGCGGCAGGTATCTCTTGGTCTCAGAGACAGCGATATCAGTTCTACATCAGGGGTGCACAGCCGCCTTCTCACAGTCACATTAGCATTGTCACACCATCTATTGTTGACATACACACACACCCCTCCCCCGTGTGCCTTGCCTGTGGTCAGTGGGTCACGGTCAGTTCTGAGAGGGGGGTGAAATCCGTCAATGGCCACGCTGTCATCAGGGATAGAGTCACACCACCATGTTTCCGTAAAACATAAAACACAAGCATTTCTGTATTCTCTCATAAAACGAGAGTTCACTAAAAGTTCATCAAAATTTCCGTTGGAGCTGGTCGGGTTGATCGAGCGAACATTAGATAAAATGATGGATGGATGGCAGGGGGGTCGGCTAGCATTTCTTCTCTCAATCTTCGTTTTACACACCTCCACGCTGACCACGTGAGAGCACCATTCACTCAGTGAGGTCACCAATGACACTGGTTTATTTTTCATCTCGTGCACTAATCTGTGTCACCAAAAGTACTCTCCATCATCTGTATGTTCTGACTTGAATTGGTTTCCAGAGTCAATTGTGTATATGAGGACTGTCTCTCTCATTATAGTTAATGTGATGGGCATAATCAAGCCATTTCCTCATTACTATCTTGTTCACGACCGGTCTTAGCATTTAAAGCTTCAGTTATAACGAGAGATGCATCACCTTCATGCAGATGCTGGACGAGATATTTTCTTAATTTTAACATTCCTTCAGCCAAATCTGTTGAACAGAACAACAGATCTCCCTTAAGGACAATGTGAAAGCAGTTAGGATGACATCTTTGTCAATAATTGATAGCCTTTTTATCCATTCTCAATACAACATTATTTTAACAACCCAGTTTCATCTGTGAAATGTAATGTTCAAGATTTTCTTACTATTAATGAACCCCCCCCCCCCCCCCCCCCCCCCCCCCCCCCCCCCCCCCCCCCCCCCCCCCGCCGACTTTGGCTTTGTGAGGAAAGTTTTGATTGAAGTTGCAGTAAATGTAAATGATTTGCAAACAGACCAGTAAAATCAAATGAAGAATCAGGGAAGAATTCTATTAAACACGTAAGATCAAAACCACAAACATAGATTGTAAATGACACGTCTTTTTATCATTATCTTCCGCATTCCTATTTAGGAAGGGCAACGTTTGCAGCAGGTTAGGCAGCCTGGCCTATTGCAGTTGCTTTGATCGTGTTCTGTCACTGTCACTGCCTTTTCTCCCTCTGCTTGATAACACAGACACAGACCAGCTTTCGATGTGGACCCTGTGTGAATAGTTTGACGTACGTATCTCTGCCAGCATGCAATGCTAGCACCACGTGCACAAGTGGATCCACAAACGTCAGTATGGGGGGAAATCCCCGCCCGTGTTCAGCAAACCATGTCCAACAGTGGACGTCTCGTTGCTAGAAGAGTGAACATTGACCCCACCCTCACACCATATTCAACTTTGTACGTGCACGATACGTGCACCACTGCCATCATTAGAAGAGGGAGCAGTGTCCCACCCAAACCACCCACTGTAACATACTGAGTCACACACGACCTAGAAGTTACACTGTCAACTAGATTTACCATTGGTCTGTTTTACCCGGCATGCATATCCCAGGTTGACACATCTAAGTGATCTATCTTACCTTCTACTACCTTAGCATGAAAACGTGGGTCATGCAGAGTGCGACCGACGACCCATTTTTCCACACTGAAAGAAGGCTGTTTTGCTCTCCTTCTTCACTTGAGTGACGATTTGCTGCTGGTTACATACGAGGAGAGAGTGATACTAAACTTTCTCAGTTTTAGTTTCATCTGTTTATTTGCAGTGATGGAGATTTCGTCCTACTATTTCCTAAATTGGATGATCATAGGTCCCGGCTGATCAGGTCGAGTCTGATCAGTCCCGTGGGCCCTAATGATGGCGAAGCAAACAACATGCAACACAATAGTATAGCAACGATGATATCGATAGAGTTCAAACAAGTCTCGTCGCTGAGGTCAACGCTCACGTGTGCTCGTGAAGTGCGTTTTTTTTTTTTTTTTCCCTCCACCATACCCGCCTTTTCTATATTTTTTTTTGTCTTTTGTGTTTCCCTTTGTTATTATTTTTTTTTTTTTTTTCATTTTTTTTTTTTTTCAAGTGTTCGTCTGTTATTTTTGGCTTTTTTTTTTTGCGAAGGTGGTCATTTTCTTTTTCTTTCCTTCAACTCTCACGCACGATGCGAGTCTGTATGTTGTATTGCTGACATTATTTTGCTGATTTTAATGTTTTCGCGTTTGTTACAGGGCGTCAGGGTTTATTTTTGTACTAGTGTTTGGCGTTGTGACACTTTCATACTCTGTGTAACAAAAAAGATACAAGGGTTAAAAAAAAAAAGAACTGATAAAAAAAAGAAAAGAAAAAAGGGAAGAAAGAAAGGCCTGGACATCTTCCAGGAACCATCCTTGAAACGAAAGACGAAAATAAGTATGCAAGGATGATACCAGAAGCGCGCGAAAGAAGGAGAGAGGGGAGGAACAAAAAAATAAAGAAGAGAGAGAGAGAGAGAGAGAGAGAGAGAGAGAGAGAGAGAGAGAGAGAGAGAGATGTAGTAAAGAAGAGGTACAGCTCGTCTCTCGCAAACCGCCCTATTCGCCTTGAAGGTGATCTTTGTAGTGAACAACGGAAACTACAAGGAAGACACGAGGAATCCCTGCAGCGAGACAATCAGTATCGATGAGAGACAGACACTGACACTGACACAATTTTATTGCCATTAGCAAGTAAGCCCAGTTGGCAAGGGTGGTTACAATTACTACATTAAGAGTCATTGATAAAGACATGAAGTATAGAGAAAAAGAACTCATACAATTACAAACATTTCAAATTTACAATGGACAACGTCCTCTCCTCCCAAGCACACCCACACACACTTTCGAACACAGTGCACGCACGCACAATCACTCATAAGCACGCGCGCGCGCGCGCGCGCGCGCGCGCGCACACACACACACTCTCTCTCTCTCTCTCTCTCTCTCTCTCTCTCTCACACACACACACACACACACACACACACACACACACACACACACACACGTCTGCGCTTCTCACTAATCCATTTTCTTTGACCATCATTTTCTTTTACCATCAAGCCATGCAAAATACAGAATAAGTGTAGAATGTAGATTCTACTATCGTCACAAAAATTCTACTACCGTCACAAAAATTCTAACTCACCAGATTATGATATTCTTTCTCCCCAAAATCACTGGCTTCTGCTACATATTTTGCAAATGATACGATATTTTTTTTTCGTTCCTACTTGAAAGGCTTGCGATAAGATCTTTTCTGTGTGCAGCTGGCTCATTAAAAATTTTGCATCTGCTGCGAATATGTGTATAAACAGGGCAATCAAAAACAAAATGTACTTCATCTTCATCGTTTTTCTCTCCACACACATGGGGTATGTTTTTATTATCTGATGCTTCGAACCATTTTTTTGTTTGCGTTGAGGACCAGTGTTTTAGTTCTGAATTTCGTTAAGTTGTATTTATGCCATTTATCTGTAACTATCATGAAATATTGTTCCATTCCAAAATTAATCATAAATGAAAGGTACCATTCGAATTTGGCGTTTCCATCCAAGCTGAAATGCCAATTTTGTCTGCAGGAGCAAATTAAACGATCCTTAAACTCCGAAATAAAATGTGCCGAATTTCCTACTCCCTGACCAAGCCAAGCGATCCCAAACCATTTTCTGTTAATGTTTTCTTTATGCAAGAAACCCAATCAAATTTTCCAAAGTCATATTGTAGCAAAAGCATTCTATACGCTTGACTGCAGATTCTGGTCTTGGTAGTTGAACTAATCTTAAAAAATACTTAATTGCTTTGACATACGTTCTTATAAACAGAGGGGATCGTCCACTCTCACCATAAACCATTTTGTTCGATGCATGTAATGGTACATGCAAAATACGCTTTACTGCATACGTGTGAACTTTTCCATATGTGTGTTGTCGAACAGACTCCATACCTCTGAAGCGTATGTCAGAATTGGTTGTATTCGAGTATCGAACAATTTCCAAAACAAAGCCCTGTCTGCTGAGTTCAATCTTTTCATTGTTCTCTATATCTCTATGACTCCCCCCTTTCCTTTCCTATACATTTCCAGCCAGCATTTATTCAAGCTTAACTTCGTCGTGAAGAACCTCCCTAGATATTTGTAACTATTTGTCACTTTAACCTCAGATCTGCCGTAAAACCATCTTTCATATTGTCCTAAATGCCCACCATTTCTAAAATCCATTACACTCGTCTTACTCAGATTCACTGTCAGCTGCAATCTATCTGATACTTTTTTTGCAAAGTGTCCAGTTGGTTCTGCAAACCAACTGGCGTATCTCTGAGAAAAACAATGTCATCAGCAAATAACATTAAGATAGCTCAGTAGCCCCTGATAACATCTGAATTTCATGCTTCCCATTTTCAGAAATATCAATTGCAAGCTCATTAATGAAACATGCAAAACACTTGGACTGAGCAGACACCCTTGTTTCACACCGCGCAGACAATCGAAATAATCTGAATAAGTGCCATAATCACGAGCACATGCACGTACATAATCATACATTCCTCGTACAGCTGCATACAACTTGCCATTTACACATTTTTTCCTTAAAATATTCCACAAGACATCCCTATTCACCAAATCAAATGTTTTCTGAAAATCAAAAAGGCAACATACAATTTTGTCTTTTTGGATAAATATTTCTGCATTAAAGCATATAATGTAAGTATGTGGTCTATTGTGCTATATCCGGATCGAAAACCAGCTTGCTCTTCTACTATTTCCCTTGCTCTTTCTGCCCAGGTGGTTAATATTTCATTAAGAATATGAGTATAGATTTTGCTTAAAATACTTGTCAGTTCAACGCCTCAGTAGTTATCTGGATTATTATTATCTCCTTTTTTTGTGAAGAGGAATTATTATGGATTTTGACCAAGCCTCATGAAAGATTCCTCTTTGGAACAGTGAATTAACCAGAATTACAATGAAATTAATAACGATTGAGTTGGCACATTTGAACATTTCACAAACTACTTCATCCAGTCCTACGCTTTTGCCACATTTAAGGTGATTTATGCTGCTTATAACCCCATCTCTTGTTATCTCATTATTAATTAATGGCTCTTCTGTACAAAGATCTTCAACATCCTCCTCTATGTTCTGAGTTTTCGAGTCGTCGTTAAAACAATTAAACACTTCGAAAACGTGATCGTATCATGCTTTGAGCTTATTTCGTTGCATATCACTGGTTTTCTACTAATCCATCTAATTGTTGACCAGAATAATTTGAAGTCATTGGCAGATGTTCTTAACTTATCTAGTCGTTTCTCATCGAATTCCTTTTTCTTCTATCTTTTCATTGTTGTGTATTCTTTTCGTTCCTTAACGCAGATTGTTTTATGTTATTTTTTCTTTTTTTTTTTTTTTTTAATTATTTGGCTTTAGCTCTTTGGTATTGTTTCACACATTTTTTTTGACCATTCTGTTGTTCTCTGCCGTGGCAGCCAGACTGACTAAATATCTGACAGAAAATGAACACTTAGATCTGTCAGTTCTGAAGGGAGGCATCCAAGGCATCTCTGGCTGTGTTGAGCATGCCACTATGATTCGCGAAGCAATCCAAAAAGCCAGGGCAGAAAAACGGGACCTCTCGAGTGGTGTGGCTCGATCTGGCAAATGGATATGGATTAATTCCACACAGATGATTCGACTGGCCCTCGAGATGTATCAGGTCCCAAAGAACGTCAGAGAAATGTTGAGAAAGTACTTCCATGGCTTCTCCATGAGGTTCTCTACAAAGAATACACAACAGACTGGGTCAGTCTGGAAATTGGTATAGTAATGGGATGTGCAATTTCTCCATTACTGTTTGTGTTGGCAATGGAGGTCATTTTGAAAGCTGTCATGAGTTGTACAGGTTCAGCAGATCTGGTGAATAGATACCAAATGCCCCATCTAAAGGCCTTCATAGATAACACAACAGTGCTATCCACCAAGAAGACACAACACGCAAAATGATGAAGCTGTTCGACCTATACGTTGCTTCATCAAGGATGAATTTCTAGCCAAAATCACGAAGCCTGTCCCTGTGAAAAGGTAAAAATAGCAACAACTAAAAAAAAAAAACAAACCAGCCAACCAACCAACCAAACAAACACACAAACAAACAAACAAACAAACAAACAAAAAACAGTCAAATTCACCATAGCCACACAAGCCATTCTAACTGTAACAGAAGAACCAGTCAAGAGCCTCGGGAGGTGGTATGATGATGATTCCTTAAACGACACAAAGCTGGGAGAGGAAACCAAACAAATGGCAGAAGAAAGCCTGCAGACAGACCAGTGTGGGCTTCCTGTCAAGTATAAGGTCTGGTGTTTGCGGTTCATGCTGATCCCGTAGCTTCTGTGGCCTCTTCTGATATAGTATTATGATATCAACACGAGCACAGTGGAATCAATGGAAGCCAAAATCAACAAGTGTACAAGGAATTGGCTAGGTGTCCCACTGGGTCTTACTGATGTTAAACTCTACTGCCGCCAAGCAAAGCTGAAGCTTCCCCTAAAATCCATCCTCTAGGAATGGAAAGTATGGTTACTAACCATACTTGAGGACTCTGAACACAGCTTTGTGAGATCAGTCCGGCCAAAGCTAAAGTCTGCAGAAAATGGAAGGTTCAGGAGGCAGTAGACGTGGCAGAGGAAAACCCCAAGATCAAGGAAATAACAGAGAACACACAGACCACACAGACAGGGGCTGGAATCAACAGAAATGAAATGGTGGTGAAAAAACAAACGGGAAAGAAAAGAGAGGCATAGTAATAAAGGAGCTGAAGAAAGAAGAGGACGCTGAACAAATCCAGAAAGTAGTCCAGCAAGGCCAACAAGGACAGTGGACTATGTGGGAAAACGCACTGCAAAGAAGTCTCACCTGGAGTGATCTATGGCACATGGCACCTCTAGAGAGACAGCTTCATCCTCAGACCTGAATATGACCTGCTTCGAATTCGAACATGGTCAAATTATTATCATTATTATAATCAGTACTTACACAGCGCCTATTCTCAGCTAGAGACCAAGCTCTAAGCGCTGTACAATTCACACTCGTTTACACAACCGGCCGCCTACTTGGGTAGCGCCAACTGAAGAGCTGCCAGCTGGCGCTTCATTCAGTCGTTTCCCGTGTCATCCAATCCATTCCATTCAATGTCGGTCACTCAATGTCCTTACTCCCTTCATTCTTTCCATTTCTTACGCAGGGTGCATGCTATGTGTAACATGTCATCCATGCCAACGGCCAAACTGGCCTTCTCTTCTGAAAGTTGAAATACTCTATAATTCTAAAGCCAAAACGTTACCATCTACAGAATGTTTTAAGCCCTCTGGCAATACATAATCAAATCAAATCGTTCAGCCCTTGAGGAGTGAGCAGTGTCAAACTCAAAGGGAGGGCAACAAGCACATGGTCTTGTCATAATATGTGCACATCACCTGAAAGAACTTTGAAAACAGTTTTTGGAATATATTGCCTGAGCTTGTGCAAGTTTCGAAAACCTTCAGACTATATCTGTGGTACTGGGAATACGTCTTTGTCGTATCCACTGAATTAAAAAAAAATGTAGTTTGAAATATCCTTTTGCAGAGCTGTCACCTCTCAGGAAAAAGGTCCTGTTCTATAAAGATACACAAGAAGAATAGAGAACTATATTCATTACATAGTCAACAAATAACATGACGACTGATCTACTGATATCCTTGGGGCTAATCACACTGCACCCAGGTAAGGATCCCATGCATTCCCCTCAATTCACCTCCCGCCCATCCCTCAAGCTCCTTCAGGTTAAAAAAAACACAAAAAACAAAAACAAACAAAACTGTAAAACATGAACAACAACCAAAGCAGTGACACAAAGATGTAAACAGAAAAGGCCATAAGAGCAAACATCATCATGAAGAATGACCATCTACCATCCATTCTAGACAGGACGTTTCACTGCCCAGTTTTCCCATGACAACAAGAAAAACTGGCATTTTACAAATCCACGCCAGGAGTATGTGTAAAGATTTCCTAGAACAAAAGTGAAGGGGCTGAAAAGGCAGAAGGACAATGGATGACGGTAAAGAGGGTAAAAAGTCAAAGCCAAGGTGACATCTATCAGATGCAGTATATCTATTTCACTTGCGTTGCGTATAAGAAAGTATCCATTTGCAGTCAGTTTTCAAAAATGCATTTCTATACTTATCATTATGTTTTGTTTTTCATGCCTTGCCCTGTCGCAGTCGGGTGAGTCCCACAGCCAGCAGCCCACAGGGGTTATCAGCATCATACTATCATGAGGCAACCTGCCACAGAAGACACTGCACTGCTCCTGAGTCACTGTGTGATGCCTGCAGTGATCCAACACAGGACACCACCTACTGCACTGCTCCTGAGTCACTGTGTGATGCCTGCAATGATCCAACACAGGACACCACCAAAAACGGGGGAAATCAGATGACCCCACGTGCCCACTCTATCATGGCAAACTAACAGTGGAACATGTCCTGAGTTCATGGAAAGCAGCATTAACCCAGGGAAGGTAGACATGAAGGCACAACAAAGTGCTCAAGGAGATCACACATGTTAGTACTGCTTTAGGAAGACCTACGCCACCAGTAGCTCCAGCAACAAAGTTCTGCACGACATAAGGCCACACATCATGGTCTGGTACAACTGTAAGGTCAAGAGCATGGATAAAGAATTTACGGGAAAGAGCAGATGACTGGAAATGCGCAGCAGACCTTCAAGAATGGGAGAACCATCCGGCGATCATCAGGAAGAGTGGCATGACACCGGATATTGTTCTCCACTCAGGTTCATTTAAAGAAATAGTTCTGATCGAACTCACTGTGCTATTTAAAAAAAAACAAACAAACAAACAAACAAAAAAACAAACAAAAAAAAAACAAAACAAAGCAAAAAAAACAAAAAAAAAAAAAAAAGCAAAAAAAAAAAAACAGAATGGAGCAAGCGCACCTCTATAAGACTGAAAGGTAGGTCGGTCTAGCGAGCAGTTTGAGGGAATCTGGCTTCCAGGCCCGAACCCATGCCAAGAAGTTGAGCAAGGAGATTTGCAGGTGCATCAGACTATGACCTCGAAATTTCAGGTAAGAAGAGCACCAGAAATCTGAAGGCAATGGCAGAACCAGCCAACAAGACTTCCGGCTGGATCTGGTCGAGAAGGAGTTTCAGTTTCAGTTTCAGTTTCATCAAGGAGGCGTCACTGCGTACGGACTAGTCCATATACACTACACCAAATCCGTTTTGAGACCATACTACGCATGATTTGAAGCTGATGGACAAACAGATTAACAAACAAGAAGAGACAATTGAAGAAGAGTCTCGTGGCTACGGTTCAGCAGATGTCTGACCTACGCATTAGCCCAACGTGCTGGTCAGACCTTAAGTGTCTATCTACCATTTTTTTCGTGTGTATGTGTGTGTGTGTGTGTGTGTGTGTGTGTGTGTGTGTGGTGTGGATGGATAGGAGCGAGCGAACGTACATGCACACGTTGGTATGCGGATGTTTTCACAGATCACCATCATCTTTTGAAGGGCCTTGGTAAGGGTCCTGTTCTTACTGATCAGACCATTCAGGAGGCTGAGCAGTTCGTGTGCAGAGTCAACGGTGCAACCACTGCCACCACCATCAACGAAATGCGAGTGAGCTGTTTGTCAAAAAGGTGACAATAGAGAAGCTTCCTCCGACAAGTGATGCACTTTTGTATCACATCAAGCGCTGCCACTACATAGCCTGGTCTGGCGTCAGGCCCACTTGCAGCACCCCTGTCTTGCCACCACCTGAAACACAGTGCTGGAAAATGGACGAGACTGATTTGATTTCCAACTCATGTCACTGCCACCTGTCCCAAAAGTCTGTGAGGAACTGATCATCTGCAGCTGCCCCACTGGCTGCA
>JADBJO010016290.1:10000-20000 GCA_016801955.1 Conus betulinus | reverse complement strand
TACTGCCTAGAACGACCCATAACTTTTTTTTTTTTTTTTTATGGAATATATCAGAAACTACGTGGTCGATCGTTCTGAAAATTAGCAGGTATGTTCATTATGAGTCGCGGGTGATGACCAATATTTTAGTTTACCGTTACATCGGTACTAACGGCTGTAATTGCCTGTATCGGTTTTTCTTCTTCATGGAATGTCTCAGAAAGTACGTGGCTGATATTTCTGAAAATTTGTAGGTATGTTCATTATGGGTCACGGATGATGCCCGATGTTAAAGTTTACCGTTATAGCCGTTACTGACGGCCTGTTATGGTTTTTTTCTTGATGGAAAATCTCAGAAAGTTCTTGGCCGATCTTTCTGAAAATTTGTAAGTATGTTCATTATAGGTCACAGACGATGGACGATGTTTACCAGAATAGCCATTACTAACGGTTACACCAGCCCAAGACGGTTTTTCCTCTGTATGAAATATCTCACGCATATTCAGGATAAACTTGGAGTACGTTTATAAGCTTTGCATTTTTTTTTTTAACATTCTACATTTTCACCCATTATCTGAGCACGTAAGTGTCACAGAATTGGATCATAAAGGAGTGGTGTGTGGAATCAAAGTATAATTGTAGCTTTGTTTGTGGTCCGGGATTCTGACGTTTGAAAAACAGTCATTGAAAAGAAAATCATTTGTTGAAACATTGAACAGACTCTTAGATACCTTTGTCAAGTGAAATGAAGAGGTAGGCTGTGTCAAAACAATGGAAGCTATGTAAAGTGGAAATCAGAAACTTTTGCACTGAATTCGGTAAATCATTATGGTGTCAAAAATAAAATAAATCATGAACACTACAAAGGTAGTCCCCCCCCCCCCCCCCCCCCCCCTTATTTTTATTTTTTTATTTTATCTTTTTTTTTTTTTTTTTTTTTTGATTGATGACGGAGAGGTTGTTGGCCTACGCTTGTTTTCTCCCCACTATTAGATTGTTCGTCTTTGTATTTGATTTTATTCAAGTTTAAAAGGCTGTGCCACTCTTGATTAAATGTAACTCTGAGTTAGGTTTTCTTATGGGAGCAAGAGTTACCCTACTTGTTTATTGTTAGTTGTTTACTGTTCCCTGCATCATTTCATGTTCAATTGCGTTTCAATTAAATCGAGGTTACTTGTATTTGTTTCTCTCCGTCTTTGTTTTTGTCCTTTGATCTCCCTTGCATCCTTGGATGGATCCTCAAGCGTAGACTCTAAGTTTGCACCCTACATTTTATACTGCTTGAATAATTCTTTAGTTTTTAAGCAACTTTTTTCCTCCCCACACTTTCGTTTTGAAACATGTACTACTCTTCGCGCTGCTGCTTAGGTGATACTGCTGGATTCTTTTTTTAACTTTGATGATAAGAACACCACAATATTATGGATTGGTGTGTCTCTATTTGACGCCAGGCACACAGACACAGCCAGCTGTGTCTCCCTGATGAGTCCGATCCAGCGGACGAAAGGTCTAGGAGCAGACAATACAAATAGATTTGCCTTCAAAAAGCACAAATGAATGTTCCCTCTTGCAGCTGGAGAAGAGTTTTCATATTCAAAATATATTTTCTTAATTTATGTTCCCATTTTCTTCATCAGCAACCCCCCCCCCCCCCCCCCCCCCCCCCCCCCCCCCCCCCCCCCCGCCGCTCCCCTCCTTAAGTTCAAATCTTTGCCAAGTCATTACTGTGAAAACAGAGGGGTTGTTGGCCTGGGCTAGTTTTCCCCCCACTATTAGATTGTTTGTCTTTGCATTTGTCTGAATTTCTTAAAGTTTAAAAAGCTGTGCCAGCCTTGAATAAAAGTGAGCAAGGGTTACCCTACTTGTTTATTATTTGTCTTTTTGTTGTTGAATAGTCGTATACTATTGCAAACGTCTGCTGACATATACAGTCTTTCTTCAAGTTTAAAAGTCTGTGCCAGCCTTGAATAAAAGTGAGCAAGAGTTACCCTACTTGTTTTATTTGTCTTTTTTGTTGAATAGTTGCATACGATTCCAAACGTCTGCTGACATTCACAACGATGAATAGTAATGGGGCTGAACAAATCATGCTCGGGCAAAGTCAGTCAGCTTTGTTTTGCGTGGTTTTGGTAATTAGTCATTGAGAAATAGATGGGGAGGAAATGAGAGGGGATAGTGAAGAGAGAAATAGCGAGGGGGAGGAGGGGCGGCAAACGTTAAGCAATTATTCAGCCCGACTTAATGGAGGGGTGAGGCAAATATAATGTTATGACTGCTCTTTCGGAATTTCAACACATAATATTTGTGTGTAAAAACACAACTGTATCATTTAAAACATGAGATTTAAACACACACACACACACACACACACACACACACACACACACACACACACACACACACACACACACACACACACACACACACACAACACAACATACACACACATTACACACATAAGTAAATAATGCATTCTAAACAAATGAATAGAACATGATAAATTTCTGATTATTGTCATGATAAGTAAAAACTAATGCATTCTTAATGTCTCCAGTCTAAACGATAAATGTAGGAACGATTCCAAACCTGCATATTTGAAACTTATGAGCTATCTTCTGTTATGGTCTTGTATATAGTATAATGTGTGTGTGTGTGTGTGTGTGTGTGTGTGTGTGTGTGTGTGTGTGTGTGTTTACAAATCTAAAAGAAATGCTAGCGAACCGCCCAGAAACCAGGACACACGTATCACAAGACAAAACACGACGCGTTTGGACCTCTAGGTCTTCTTCAGCAAGATACAAAAAAATATTACAACGAAAAAAAAACGAGCAATCCCTTATCTTCGATCACTTCAGCGCAAGATGGCCGTTGAATGAAAACGAGGCTGCCAAAAGGGAGATTATGTATGAGCTAAGGCTGTACCTAACATAATTATATTATTTATGGTAATAATGATGATCAAAATATTGAAAAAAAAAATGAGAGAGTTTTACTACAATCTTTGGTGATGATATGGCAATAGCCGTTTTAGTATGGGAGAAGGGAAAATGGGTTGGATGAATTTTAAACAGCGTGGTTGCCGTGGCAACAGGCTTAGCGGCGATGGCGGTAGTAATGCTAATGGTAGTGTTAGTAATATCAATACTAACAATCGTATTAATGATGGTTATACAATCTACTGATAAAACAAACAACAACAACAACAACAACACACACACACACACACACACACACACACACACACACACACACACACACACACACGCACGCACGCACACACACACACACACACACACACACACACACACACACACACGCACGCACACACGCGCGCGCGCGCGCACGCACGCACGCACACACACACACATATATATATATATATATATATATATATATATATATATATATATATATATATATATATATATCAACAAGGTATGCAAAAAAAACATATACCATTTGAAATTGAAAATGAAATGAGGCAGGGGACAGTCAACAAGAAACACTATACAAGTAGGTAACTTTTGCTCCCATAAGAAGCCTAACACAGAGTAACTTTTATTCAAGACTGGCACAGCCTTTTAAAATTGAATAAAGTCAGACAAATACAAAGATGAATAATCTAATAGTGGGGGAAAAACAAGCGCAGGCCAACAACCCAACTGTCTTCATAGTAATCACTTGGCAAAGATTTGGACTTAAGGAGGGGGGGGGGGGGGGGGGGGGGGGGGGGGTTGAAGATGAAGAAAAGAAACTGGGAACATGACATTAAGAAAATATATTATAGATATGAAAACTCTTCACTAGCTGCATAAGGGAACCATCGCGATCCCTTTTGAAGGCAGTTTCTATTTGCATTGCCTGCTCCGATGCCTTTCGTCCGCTGGGTCGGAACTCATCAGGAAGACACGGCTGGTTGTGTCTGCGCTCCTGGCGTCAAATAGAGAGAAACCACAGTCCATAACAACGTGGTGTTCTCACCACCAAGGGTGCTACAAAAAAAATCAAATATGATCATTATGAATAACAATAGTTCCTATACTGATATTAATGCTGATACTATTTCTGAGGTGTGTGTGTGTGGTGTGGGGTGGGAGTGGGGGGTGGAGGAGAGGAGGACAGAACAACAAAGATGTGTTGGAAGGTATAAATTATGGGAAGGGTGGGATCTAATAGCTATATCATATAAATGATGAAGGTGTTAAATACTATTGGTAATATCAGGTGATGATATCACTGCTTCATTGTAAAACATTTCATTTTTTTTTTTTGTACATAAGTCAATAACCTGTTTTATGGAAAGAATCTCTGATGTGTTCATTGTTTTAAAAAAAGCAACATTAACGATCCAAAGAATTACAGAGGAATTTATCTTCTAGACATAAGTGTGGCAAATAGTTTTATAATTAATTCAAATCACAGGAACGGGTCTAGCAGATCAATATGACTGGTGAATTTCAAGCAGGGGTTTAAACGAAGTTAGTCTATAACCGACCACATATTTACATTGTTAGCAGTCATTTAAAAGCAATTTTTGTTAAATAGAAAAATGCATGCAGCTTTCATTGATTTCGGCAAAGCGTTCTACACAATTTAAAAAAAAAACTGTGGCCTATTTTGCTAAAGATGGAATGAGAAGCAACATTTACACTGTATTAGAAGTATATATCATCATGTTGTTGAAGCTCGAATTCGTTGTGGTACACATTACACATGTTATATTAATTGTACAAATTGTGTGACAAAGTTGATATTTGTTGACCTCTTCTGAGTTTGTTTGTTTGTTTGTTTGTTTGTTTGTTTGTTTTTTTTTAATTTACCAACAAACTTTCGCTTGAAAACATAAATGAGGGTAGAGATGGTGACAGTTTCAATATGGATATGATTGAATTCTTTATTCGTTGTTTGCTGATGGCATTATATTATTATCCAAAACTGTGGTAGGGTGGCAGGCGCAACTAAATAGTCTTCAAAGAGCTGCATGCTAGATACACCCTAGCTATAATTTAGGGAAAAAAAAATGTAGCATTATGGTTTTTAGATAGATAAGGATGATACCTAGCAAGAAGAGAGAAATGGTTTTTGGGCAACGTTAAGATGGATGTACTGAATTCATATCAATACCTAGGTGACTTGTTTTTCACAAGACTGAGTTTTAAGCTTGCATGCCAAGATTCAGCCAATAAAGGTGAACGAGCTGCAATTCGTATTATTCATGGGGGCCAGAATAGCTCAGTGATAGATTACCAGACCCGTAATCCTGGGGCTGCGGTTCGAATTTCCGCCAGTTGTTTTGGAACAGGGGGATTTTTCCCTCGGAGTAATATTGGTTCTGACTCCATTTCCTTTACAGTCCTTCGAATGAGACTATAGACCGAGGTTCGTGTGTGAACGCACGCATAACATGTTGTACACACGTAAAATTCCATCACCAACTTTCGGAAGTGAAGGCCAGTTTGGGCGTTGGTATGGATGACACGTTACAAATATGATGTACCTTCCCCAAAGTTGGAGTATGGCTGCTATAATGGTAGGATAAAAAAGGCCATACACACAAAACTCGACTCCCTTTGTTGGACAGATGGGTTTAATACTCGCCTGTGTATACAGGTAGTGCCTGCAGGAGTATCAGCCTGCATACGCAGGAGAAGAAGCATTATCTGTTAGCTGAAATCAAATAATAATAATAACTCTGTGAAATACTCTTGGATATCTTCAAATGACAGATTCAGTCTATGGTTCTATATGGTGCTATAATTTGGGGTTTAGAAGATGTTTCATCAGTGACAGAAAGTGTCCATTTGTTTGTTAAAGGAGTATCTAGGGGCACATACCGACACACCGAACGATCTTGTATATGGTGAATTGAATCGATTCCCCCTGTCTATTAATTCTAGTGTCTCTTGTATTAGATACTAGTTGGAATTAACCCGAATGGAGGTGAATAGACTGCCATCCAAAGCATATAAAACGTTGTTCTATTTGTCAACGATTGGAAAAGGCCGCCATTGGACTTTGAAACTTTCTAAGGTTTTGGATAGTTATGGTTTCAGTTTTCATGCTTATATTGGGATGGCAGTTTTCAGTTTTTCATCACATCTGTATCATATATCCATTGTCATTGATCACATCCTTTCAAATGGGGCTTTGGCCTTTGTGAATAAAAAATCTGTTGTTTTTTGTGTGTGTACGCGCTCGCAAAAAAGCAGATTTCACTTCCAAATAAACGGTGAAATGCATTGACCATACCATTATTTCATCGGCATACTGCCTCTTCTTACAGCCTGTTTATTACATTTATCATTGCTTTTAAACTCTTATGCTAATTTATAAATATTGCAGTGCAATAACGCCTTTTTGAGTCATTGGCAAATGTTGCGTGTGCAGATTTACGCTTTCACATTGCCATCAAAGAAGCTCTTTAGTCATCAATTGTCATGGGTTTCTCGTTGATTTATCACTTGTTCATTCTTAACATTCAATTCCAGGACAATGGTGGACTTCAGTCCGGCAGTTCTGACCTCACTGCACTCTGACAGCTGGAATGACTCCACCTCAGAAGACATGTCCACAGACACAGATGACGACTACCAGTTATGGTTCTCTTTAATTCGATTCGAATTTACTTGCATAAGATATGTCCTGTTTTTATTCTACCTTTTGGAACCTTTGGAAACCTTATGATCCTCATGATCATGCTACGAATGAAATCAGATGAGTCCTCCTTCAACATCTACTTCATAGGTATTGCTGTTCAGGATTTAATGACTCTATACAAGAGTGATCGTTTTGTGGTTGGGCCATTTCGATATTTGGATACTGCAATACAGTGAAGCCATATGCAAGATCCACGCCTGGCTGTCTCTACAGGGTGTCCCACGATCAGCGGTTGGTATCTCGTCAGTATGTCAGTACACAGGGCAATGTCTGTAGTGTGGCCACATCGTGTCAACGTACTCTGTAGTCGTCGAGTGGTTCTATGGTCATTATTATTGGAATCTCTGTCTTCTTTGCTGCCCTTTACTCACACAATTTGATTGGGGCTCTACTAGTGTACTTCCCTTCAGTCGATCAAAACTTTTGTATGTTGTCGCAAGATGACATTTATGTTCATTTTTTCAATATCTTCGTATACATAGAGCTCTTAGTATACAGTATTCTGCCATTCACTGTCTTGGCAGTGTCAAACAGTGTTCTGGTGTGGAAACTTGCTGTGTCAGTCAAGGCAGCCGGCAGTCAATTATCCCACGGGGATGTTGAGCAAGTTCAGGCCCGTGAAAAAGCAGCACGCTCTGTGACCTTGACTGTTATTGTTGTGTCCACCACTTTCCTCGTTCTGACTTTGCCCATATCTATTACTTTCATGTTGTATTTTTTTGAAATTGCATACACAACTGATGGAGATTCTGAGTTTTCTAAACGATATATGATCTACGCGATCGGTGACACACTGGCGAACGCTAATAGTGCGGTGAATTTCTACCTGTATTGTTTGACTGGAAGGCGGTTCAGAGAGGAGTTCATCAAGATCATGTGTTGTGGAAGAAACACAAGACCACAGTCTGCCTCAAAGTGATGGGTGATGGCTACGACCAGTCCACACTTCAACCACAGTCACCTACTTTTCTCTGTCGGCAACACCACTGACATCATCACATCTTGAGTATGCTGATATGTCATGAATGAGTGAAGGAACAACAGCTGTGTTTACTACTACTACTACTACTACTACTACTACTACTACTACTACTACTACTACTACTACTACTACTCTCTCTCTCTCCCTCTCTCTCTCTCTCTCTCTCTCTCTCTCTCTCTCTCTCTCTTGGGGGAGGGGGGGCATGAACTGTGTCACAGTTCGAGCATTCGGACATTAACAAGCTGCGAAGTTTATTGTCCCTATCGTCAGTTATCGTCAGTGTACAATCCTATACTTTGACCTGTACTTCAGTCAGGCACCATGCCATCAGGACCAGAAGTATTTAGAGCGAAATGTGGATCCTTCAGCCCCGTCTACATCTCTTTCATGGCGAAGCGAGCGAGGAAGAAAGCCACCATTGTGATCGCCATGCTGACACCACGATCGAGGACGGACGGTGCAACCCTTGGCCTGCTCCTCACCTTGATGTTTTGGGGGACTACTTCTACACTGTGGCGATGTGGAGTAGAACCCTGACCCAGGTTGGACAGCATGAAGCAGACTTGGCTCGGCAGCTCATCACGCAGCACCAGAGTGGACAAGGCTGGCGCTTCATCGGCGGACAGTGGGCAGACGACACCCACTTCTCCTCAACAGCTCACCAATGCTGACATCATGGTGTGTTTGGACTCTATGAACTGTACATTTAAGGAAATGAACATGAAATGTGCCAACATGGAGAGGAGTGTAAGGGATTTGAATGACCAGTTCACTGCACTGCATCATGGATTGAAGGATCTGAGGGAGGAGGTGGGATCTTTAAAAGAAGAGAATGCTGTACTAGCAAAAAAGAACACTGATCTGATCTCACTGTGAGACTTGAACAATTAGAAAGAAATGTTGATGATTTAGAAGCAAGATCAAAACGAAATAACCTAATTTTCTATGGTATCCCGAGAGATCAAAATGAAACTAGCAAACAATGTGAAGGTAAAATTCATTGTCTATTAACTGATGAGTTAGATTTGACTAGGGACATTGAGTTCAATCGGGTACGTAGATTAAATGTCAAACCTGATTCTCCCATCATCGCTCGATCTTCATTTTTCAAAGACAAAACGAAAATTTTAAGACCAAAGAGAAAGTTAAAAGGGAGTAATATATTTGTGGGCGAGGATTTTTCCCTTCCTGTTCCCACCTAGTGATGTTTATGTGATATTAAATGTTGACCTCATAGCAGAACCTCTAACATGCGACAAGATATATCTGTGAACAATGTTCTTGATGAACATTTCCATAGCCGGCCTCTCAGTATTAATCGACATTCCGAAGACTGCACATTGCATAATTATGGTAAATTGCTACTAAATATATGCACTGCTGTAGATCTGTGCATTGTCAATGGCGAGTGTAAAGGTGGCCTTGAAGGTTGCTATACATACATGTCTGATACTGGTGCCAGTGCTGTCGATTATTTCATATTTTCTAAAGAACGCGTTGCCCTTTTGCATGATTCATGCATGCTTAATGTTTTAGAAGGCATGGATTCTGACCATTTACCTTATCACTTTCTATTGCTTTTCCTAAAGAAAATACTGTACATGCCAGTAAAAAGATAGAAAAACATGTTAAAGAAAAAACTGTCTGGAATGGTGAACACGTTAGTTTGTTTCGTAGTACATTATGTAGTGATGGAATCCGTACAAAGATAGATGTTGCTATATAAGTTTATTAGATGTGGATACATTATGCGCTAAACATGCTTAATGATGGTATGAAAGACAGTGCAGACTGTATGAGAAGGTGTGTGTGTGTGTGTGTGTGTGTGTGTGTGTGTGTGTGTGTGTGTGTGTGTGTGTGTGTGTGTAATAGTAACAAAGTACCCTGTGACTGGTGTGATGAAGAATGTGAGGAGGTTACTTCGTATCGGTCGTCGCACTTTAAAGACAGAGGACAAAAATGCTTACTCAGTTGCTAGGCGAGAACATAAACATTTATTGAAGAGAAAAGAAAAACACCTCAACAATTCTTTAGTTCAAAAACTTGTATCATCTATAAACTGTCAAATGAATTTTGGGATACTATTCAGAAAGAAAACAGCCCAGGAATAACATCAGTATTGAAATATGGTTTCAACATTTCAAGGCTGTACTACAGTCTGACGTTAGTAACGTTTCTGTTGACCAAACACTTGGTGTCCTCGATGACAGTTACATGAATCGACTAATTATACAAGATGAAGTAGTATTAGCATGTAGAGAATGGAAACATCGCAAGGCGGCTGGCTGTGACGGCATTATTGGTGAAACTATTTAAACATGCTTCTGATCAGGTAATGCAACTCTTTCTGAAATTGTTTAATATATTATTTGATATAGGTAC
>JADBJO010016290.1:0-5000 GCA_016801955.1 Conus betulinus | reverse complement strand
GATCTTCCTGCTGAGAGCTTCAGTGACGCCGCTGACGTACGGCATGGAGACGCGCCCTCTGGAAGGGGTTTGACGTTCAGTGGAGGGTTTAAGTTGTCTTATCGTGTGAACAGTCATGGGATCGAAAATGACCCTACACCGGTAACGCCCCGCCTCTCACTGCTGTCAGTTTGACCAGTGACCTGTTTTCCGCTGACTGTAACAATGTGTCGGAGCAAGCAACAGACAGTATGTGCGAGAACGTGCAAAACGAGTCGTGTGTTAATGTAAATGGACCCTTTTTCTTCTTTTTTTTCGTATAATGTGGATGGATTGTTTTTTCAATGATATTTGATCCAGAGTTCATTTCTTTCTCATGTGAATTTGGTTTTGTTCGCTTATCTTAAACTTTTATGGTGGAAAGTTAACCACATTCATTTTCAGTTTTAAACTTTTTTTTTCTCAAGCCAGCGTGAAGTTTACGAAACGACAGAGACGATCCAATGGAATAATCTGTCTCATACGAAATGAGTTGACTTCCTTTGTGAGAGTGTTTATGTTGATTATGTCAATATCTTTGTTTTTTTGATTGACAAACACTTGTTTGGAATTGATAGATATGTCGTTTATGTTCGTATGTTCCACTCCACCAGATGTATCACAAGTTTATGCCAATTTTAATATCGACAATGGGATTTTATTGTTCTGAACGGTGATTTGAATAGCAGAATATCAAATACTTCTCAAGACATCCGTGGGGTTATTTTGACCATGATGTACAATACAAAAGCCTGCCTGTTGGTGTGAATCGTTGTTCTGAAGACTGTCATTTGAATAATTTTGGTAAGTTGCTTTTAGATATGTGCACCGCTATGGGATTCTGTATATTGAATGGAGTATGTAAGGGCAGCCTAAATGGTTGCTATACATACATACATATCTGGGTCTGGTAACAGTGTAACTGATTTTTTTTTTTTTTTCAAATGACTTCTTACCTTTCTTTATGACATTTGTGATCTTTGTTTGTTTTGGAGTGTATAGAGTCTGACCACTTACCTGTTTGTGTTCGTATTTCCTTTCCATGTCAAAATAAAGTTAATGCTGATAAAAGTTATGTTGATTTCATACAGAAAAAAAAAAAAACAATGTATGGAAAAGAAGAATATGAACACTTATATAGAATATACTCTTAGTAATGATGAAATGCGCACAAAGATAAGTATTGCGAGGATTTAATTGACACTGATGTTGATGAAGCGTTAGATGTGTTTCAAGATTGTATTAAGAAAAGTGCCGATTGTATGAAATGCAAATATTCCCCAGCAGATCAAAAGCACATGGTGACTGATTTGATTTGGAATGTATGGTGACTAAGAAAAATGTTAGACATCTATTGAGAACTAGCCAGTGTTCCTGGAGATATCAAAGAATATATCATTGCAACACAGGCGTATAAAGATTTACTGAAGAAGAAGCAGAAGGAGTTTTTTTTAAAAAACAACTGATATTAGATAAAGTACTAATGCCAATAAAAATTCAAAAGCAATTTTAAGAAACTGTTCGTAAAACTAATGTCAAAAGTAAACAGGTAAGAAACACTGTATGTGCTGACACATGGTTCGAACATTTTCAATCTTTGTTACAAACGGATGGAAATGATATATCCATGCGATGTTTTTGAAGATGTAGATAACAGTATGAACCGCCCAGTTTATAAAAATGAAGTGTTGCTAACTCTAAGAAAACTTAAAGACGAAAAAGCAGCTGGACTTGATGGTATAAGAGACGAATTGGGCACGTGCTCATGTGAAGAGGTAGTCCCGTTTTATTCTTAATATTTCAATAAATTAATTGATAGTGATACATTTTCCAACTTTGGACCGAGTCTCTCATTTTGGCTATCTTTAAAAAGGTGACTTAAACAACCCTAACAACTATAGATGAATTTCTCTTAGCAATATTGGCAGCAAATCCTTTAACACGATTATTAACAAGCGATTGCAAGAATGAGTAGATGAAAATAATACCACAGGTCAGCATCAGACAGGTTTTAAGAAAGGATATTTAACTATTGACCACATGTTTACCTTGCTAGCTCTCGTTCAAAAACATTTTTCTATAATCGCAAATTGTATGAAGCATTTTTTAGATTTGAGAACAAAAAGTGTTTGATTTTATTAACAGACACCTTGTTTGGCCAGTTTTGTTTAAAATGATATTAAAGGAAAAAAAATGTTTATGATATATAGTTAAAGCAAGAGTTCGATGTGGTGCGAAATTGACAGAGTGCATCAAATGTACAGCTGACTAAGACAGGCATATGCATGCAGTCCAGTGCTTTTTTTCTTTACTGTATTAATGAGCAAGCAACTGAAGTGCTCAGGAACGGGAACATTTGAATTATCCGTTCTTTTATTAGCTGATGATGTAATCTTAAAGAAATTCCTCAGAGTAGAGATGAGGACACAAAGTGACCTTGACCTTGTGATATGGTGAAGTTAGCAGGTATCATACATGTATCCCCCACACACACACACACACACACCACACACACGCGCGCACGCACGCACGCACGCACGTGTGTGTGTGTGTGTGTGTGTGTTCACACACCACTGTGTGTGTGTGTGTGTGTCTCTCTCACTCTCTCTCTCTCTCTCTCTGGAGAGAGTGTGTGATGTGTATATATAGAGAGAGAGAGAGAGAGAGAGAGAGAGAGAGAGAGAGAGAGAGAGAGATTGGTGTACATGTTACAAATGGAACAGCAAAGAATTTCACTTAAAGCACATAATATGTTATACGATTTAGATCTCAAAGGTAAAGTAAATTGCGTGATTCGAGTGCGAACCTGTTTGTTTGATTGCGGTTTGGGTTATCTGGTACAATCAGGGGGCTGGATACGTAAATGATTTTATTCGTACACTTCGCCAACGGTTACTATACTGTAGCTGGCAAAATCGGACTGAACACAATCAGACCAGCAGTAGATATATGATATGTATAGACATATTTGTGATACACATGCTTTTAAACCCTATCTATATTTGGATTTGAACCCACATTTGAAATAGATAACCACGATATTCCGGCTTGGAATCTCAGATTTAATGGTACATAGATTTAGATACAGAACTGTCAACAGAAGTGTTTATGCTTGTCCAATGTAAGAAGCAGAGGAAAGCGAGGTACATTTTTTTTCGCGAAAGCTATAAAAACCTAACTGTCATCGACAACCCTATTTGTTCAAACTCAGTTTACTAATGTCCTCATAAAAGCCTCACGACGTGAGAAAATTTTCCTGTCTAAGACATTTAAGTGAAGAGAGTTAGTAACATCTTAGAAATATCACTCTTTTGTTGCTGTCCCTATTCTGTTTCTATGCATTGTTATTGGTACTTATTCAGATTCATTTCCTGTGTGAGGTTTTGCCCACTGATGTTTTTTGAATGATTGTTTATATGATGTTCCCGCACTGCTTTAGAAGGTACCGTGGCCTATTGTGAATAAACTCATCCATGTGTTGTGGAGAGAGAGAGAGAGAGAGAGAGAGAGAGAGAGAGAGAGAGAGAGAGAGAGAGAGAGAGTATGTGTAATAACACACACACACACACACACACACACACACACACACACACACACACACACACACACACACACACACACACACTCTCACACTCTCTCTGTCACTGTCAGTCTGTCTGATGTCTCTCTCTCTCTCTCTCTCTCTCTCTCTCTCTCTCTCTCTCTCTCTCTCTCTCTCTCTCTCTCTCTCTCTCTCTCTCTCTCTCTCTCTCTCTCTCTCTCTCTCCACAACACACGTGCCAGTGAAAATGATACCATATGTATCATATTGCACAGTGCACCATGTTCTTTTGGGAGAGAACACAGTGTGGTGACACAGTATGCATCACCGGGCATACTGCGCTATGCACCATGGAACAGTCTACTTCGCATTGACACTGTGTACATTATCTCACACTTGCACAGAGTGCCGCTGAACAGTCTTCTCCCTGGTGACAGTATACGTCACTTCACACAGTGCACCATGTACCAGGGAACAGTCTACTACTCCCTGGTGACAGTATACGTCACTTCACAGTGCACCATACCAGGGAACAACGCACTCCCTACTGACACAGCATACCTGACTTCACACATTGCTCTGTGTGCCACAGAACAGTGTTTTCCCTAGTGTCACTGTATACATTAACTCACATAGTGCACCAGTACCAGGGAGCAGTCGACTCTCTACTGACACTATTCTATCAATTCACACAGTGTGTCATGTACCCTAGACCAGTCTACTTCTACTGTCACGGTATACACCTCACACAGTGTGCCATGTACCTAGACCAGTCTACTGTCTACTGTCACGGTATACACCTCACACAGTGTACCGCGAACAAGGAAACCTCTACGCTCTCTACTGACACAGTATACATCACCTCCTACCGTGCCCTGTGCCTTAGGGTAGTTCTATATGGTGTCTGGCATTTCCCCAAAGTTCCTGAGGAAAATAACAGCATCAGAAGAAACACCTTGGAAGGGACTCGTTAAAGTGTTTGTTGACATGCTAGCTCTTGACACATCAGCACACCTACATTCATTTCCCCGCAAATCAATGGCATTCGGGACCAGAGTGACCGGTATGTACTTGCAAAGCGTGTTATCTCGTTGGGTGTCTTTAACTAGTCAGTGGATTTCCAGAGCAGCCTAAGTGAAAGGCAATCCTGCCATGTTGTTTTTCAACATAAACACACACACACACACACACACACACACACACACACACACACACACACACACACACACACATGAAGGCACGCATACGAATAAAAGAACACAGGCACGGATCACATACGGATGTACGCACGCACACACGCACGAACACACGCACACACGAACACCAAAAATCACCTCAAACAGTGGTATGGACACGAATGACATGCTCACTCGCTAGTGGCACTGCATGTATGATCTCACATACGACATGTATAGACGTGGGCCTTCGGTCCCGTGATATC
>JADBJO010016289.1:32500-40937 GCA_016801955.1 Conus betulinus | reverse complement strand
TTTAACAGAAGTGAGGATATGCTCCATGTGGGATCTACGGCCTAGTTTTGTGAAAAGAAGGAGGATTTGTTCTGAAGAGTTTTGTGGTCCAGTTTTGTACAGAAGTGGAAAATTTAGTGGACTGTTTTCTACGGTTTTGTTTTGCACAGAAAGCAGTGTCTATTCTGCTGTATTTTTTGGTGTGTTTTGTACAGAAAGGAGGACTTAATCTGCTTGTGTTCTATGATCTAATTTTGAACAGATTGGAGAATTTTGTTCTACTGTGTTCTGTGGCCTAGTTTTGTAACAAAATGAGGATTTCACAAGAGAGGATTTTTTGTTTCACTGTGTTTTAGGGAAAAACTTTTGAAAAGGAGATATGATCTTCTTCAGGTGTATTGTAAGATTAGTTTTCATGTGTCTGTTCTGATTTTCATGTGTCTAATATTCTAATATTTTTATATGTCTGTTGTTCACATTTTCTGGTAGAAATGGTTTTGATTTTATTTGTTAATTATTCCGATTTTCATGAGTCAACTGTTCTGGTTTTCATTTGTCTATTGTTCTAGTTTTTTTTCATGTGTCCGTCGTTATGATTTTTCTGTGTAAATTGTTTTGATTTTCATGTGTCCATTGTTCGAATTTTCATGCGTCTATTGTTCTAATTTTTCTGTGTAAACTGTTCTGATTTCATGTGTTCCTTGAATTGATTTTCATGTGTCCATTGTTCTCATTTCATTAGTTCATTGTTATGATTTTCATGTGTCAATTATTCTGATTTTTCATAGGTTCATTGTTATGATTTTCATGTGTCCATTGGTCTGATTTTCCTGTATCCATTGTTCTGATTTTCATGATTGTTCATTGTTGATTTTTGCGCGTCCATTGCTCTCATTTTCAAGTGGTCCATTATTTTAATTTTCATGTGCACATTATTCTAATTTTCATGTGCCCATTGTTCTCATTTTGATGTGTCCATTTTTATTTTCTTGTGTCCATTATTCTGATTTTCGTGCGTCCATTTTTTTTTCATTTTCATGTGTCCATTCTTCTGATTTTCATGTGTCCATTATTGTAATTTTCATGTGTCCATTATTCTAATTTTTTAATGTGTCCAGTATTCTGATTCGCATGTGTCCATTATTCTAATTGTCATGTGTCCATTGTTGTAATTTTCATGTGTCCATTGTCTCATTTTCATGTGTCCATTATTCTGATTTTCAGTGGCTTTTAGCCCTGATGTGGTCTCCGTGGTCAGCTGGGCGTTAAACACACTGACCTGACCTGATCTAACCTGATCTGACCTGACCTAAGGAGACTGCAGAGGCAGCCTGCCACTGTGCGCCAAAAAAGGCTCGTCAGATTGCACTCCACCTTTCATGATGCCACTGGGTCACCGCCCCCTGCGGCTGAAAAAAGGACACAGACGCCTGACATTCATGCCAACACAGCTGTCATCCCCACCCTCTGGGGTACCCTACCAACTGACGGTCGCAGGTATCACGTGAATGCCAGCAATACCTAGATGGCCTGGACCCCCTCCATGCCCCCCCCCCCCCCGCCTCCACTGTTGCCTTCCTACCCTTGTCCTCTGTCTAGCGCGGTCTTGCAGCTGACATGATCAAAAGTTGATCATTCATTATTCATTCAGTGCAAACGTGACGTGCATGACGCTGTCCTGGCTGGAAGAGGAAAGTGCGCTGCAGCGTCCTACACAACAAAGTTAGGAGCAGGGGGCAGGGAAGACAATTTGGTGGGGATGGGGGATGGAAAGGAAGACAGCGGGACGTGAGGGGGGAAGAGAGGGAGAGCGGTGGATAAGCAGACCCGCGTGGGTGGGAGGCAATTCGCTCTGTTAATTTTCCAACAGTCTTTGACAAGCGTGACTCACGCCCATAATGGCTCCCACTGACAACAAGCGCCTGCTGAGAAATGATCCCCCCTCATGCCTTTCCTTGCACAGCACTGCAGCTGAGCTGTAACACGTCAACCAGCGCCCTGTGCTGTGGACCACTGCACGTGTCCATTGTCAATAGGGCTCAAAGTCCACTGTCTTCAAATGGTTGCATAGTTGTACATGGTTCTTTCTGTTGGGTGCAGAACTCAAAAAAGTATCAGCGGGCTGGGTTGTGACATATGTCAGGCATCCACCTGGTCTTGTCCACGAATCATCTCACAACCTTCCGTATTCATTCGTTCACTTATTTCCTTCATTTTTCAGCCACTCTTGCGCATTTTGGAATCCTCTCTGAGTGGAGTGGTGCACAGGGACTAGTCGGAACGCAGTGACACACCGTGATGAATCTGTTACTGAAACTCCAAAACTACATATCTAGCATCATTTGAGCATGTGGATTTGAACAATTCCTCTCTTCTAGAGTGAAATCAATTATGGCGCCAAAGAGATCGGTCAGTGCAAAACGGACCAATGGTGATAAAAAATAGACACAAACCCTACTGTCATCTTGCCTTGTCGCCTTTGAAGCTGGTCTTGAGTGTTCATCAAGGATCTGACACAATCATACTTGCTGACCTTTTGCCAGTTTAGATCCCTCGGCTGTTTGTGAGACATGTCTGTAACTGAAACATGTCTGTAAACCTTAATTCATACCATTTAGAGTAGATAGAGTCTGAACAGTGTTATCTCTGTTTTAGCCGTAAAAGGCAGAATTTCCTAAGCACAGATTCGTTGTTGGATAACGTTGCAATGGATTGCTGAAAGCCAAACAGGTGTGTGTTGAAACCTTTCATCCCCTCTCTCAGTCGTGACGTCAAAAGCAGCACTTTTGGTGTCTACCTTGCCAGCAGGAAAAGCCAGCATGGAGTCGTGGGTTGCTTGTGCTCTCGACTGTCTGGCTGTGTGTCTGTCTGTCTGTTCGCACTATGGCTGGATCAGATGGTTCTTCATTATAACTTGTAGTCACATGCCATGTAGAACCTCGTTACTAACGTGTAGTAGTATATCATGCAGTTCTTTGTTATTTAGATATAGTTCACCGTGATTCACATACAGTAACATGTTACGTAGTTCCTCATTCTCAAATGTAGTTAATCATTATCAACATGAGAGTGACATGGCATGCAGTTTACTGTTATTACTATATAGTACTATGTCATGGAGTCGGCGCTATCAACAGTTAGCAACATGTCAATTCAGCGTTAACAACATATTGTAACATGCCCTGTGGTTCATTGTTAGTAATATGCAGTAACATGTCCTGTGGTTCATTGTTAGTAACATGCAGTAACATGTCCTGTGGTTCATTGTTAGTAACACGCAGTAACATGTCCTGTGGTTCATTGTTAGTAACACGCAGTAACATATCCTGTGGTTCATTGTTAGTAACACGCAGTAACATGTCCTGTGGTTCAACATTATCAATAAAGAGCACACACGTCACATGGTTTATAGTTATCGACAAAGAGCAACATGTCACGGGGTTCACAATTATTTACATATAGCAACATGTAATCAAGTTCGTTGTTATCAACGCATGAAAAAGATTAAAATGCAAATAAAGGACAGTGATGATATTTTCAAAGGACATTTTATATTCCCATGAAAAACCGCCACTGAAAGTATTCTAAAAAAAACGACCCCCTTCCCGTCTATCTGTTAGCTGTCTGATGTGGTTATGTCTCCTCAAGATACTAACAAAGGAAGATGACACAAGAGAGGCCATTATGACATCCCTTCACTGAAAGGTTCTCGTGCAAGTGTGCAAGTGTGTATGTCAAAGCTTCACGTGTCACGGTCACGTGCTGACTTTTTAATCAACGTCCCCCGGCAGAAGCGCACCATGCCCGGGGAGAGTGTGTGAGGGGGTGGAATGGGGAGGGGGGGGGAGGGAGGTGGGGAGGGAGTAATTTAGGGCTCTTCCATGAAATGTGTTCATCCCTCTCTTGAATAATGGACTTCACTGTGTTTTTTGACTTGCTGTTATCACGATATGGGGATTTTTCCCCTCTCATCTATGATTTGCTACAATGTGTCTTTGGAGTCAGGTTAAAAAAAAGCTTCTTGCACTGGAGATTTTATTTTCACAAATCATTTTACATGCAAAATAACGCAAGTAACCACTTACAGAGTCACACGCCAATCCGAACAAAAAATATGTACACGTTCACGTAGAAATAACCTGACCACTAAGCAAATAGTACAGAAAAAAAATGCTACTAAAATCACAACAGTCATTGACAAAAAGCTTTGAGAACTGATTGTGAATCTGAAACATAATCAATTTAACTATACAAGCAGTCTCGATTTGTAGTAAATAAACTAACAACTAAATGAATACATCAGCCAATAAATAAATTCACAAATAAACAAGTAAGATAAAATTTTGTACAGAAAGGATTTGTTTAACTGTGCTCTAAGGTCTGGTTTTGTATTGAGCAGATGATTTTTTCCTCACCATTTTCTTGTAAAGTTTTACACAAAAGGGACGAGTTTGTACAGAAAAAGGGATTTTCCCCCACTACACTGTACAGTAAGATTTTTGTACAGTGGGAAGGATTTTTCCCATGGCAATGTGAGGTCAGGTTTCGTACGAAGGAGAGGATTTTTCCCTTGGTATTTATGGTCAGCTTTTGTACAGAAGGGAGAATTTTGCCCCAACGTGTGTCTTGTCAAGACGGGAGGATTTGCTTAATGTGTTCTATGGTCAGTCTAGTACAGAAGGGAGATTTTTGTCCCCACGTGTTTTATGGTCAGTCTTGTATAGAAGATAGGACTGTGTCTCACGACAATGCACGGTCGGTTTTGCACACACGGCGGAGTTTTCTCTCACGTTGTTCTTATAGCAAGTTTTGACCAGATATGCTGTGTGATTGTGTCTCCTTCCTTTTTCTGTTTTCTGGATAATCTTTCTCTCTCTCTCTCTCTCTCTCTCTCTCTCTCGGTCTCTCTCTCTGTATGTAAAATTCTGTAGATGTGACGACGGATAGAGGATGTGGATTCAGAGAGAGAGAGAGAGAGAGAGAGAGAGAGAGAGAGAGAGAGAGAGAGAGAGAGAGAGAGAATGAGCAAAGTGTCCATTCTGTTGTCGGGAGGGTTTGACTGCTGAATGAACAATAAAATATTTTCCCCTCTCTTTCACCCTTTTCCCCCTGTCCTCTCTCACTCTCACGGCCCATCTCCACCTTTACCCCTCTGTCTGTTTCTCTCTTTCTTTCTCTTTTCGTTTATCTCATTGTCTCACCGTTTCTCTCTGTCTGTCTGTCTCTGTGCGTGCATGCGTGCGAGAGAGAGAGAGAGAGAGAGAGAGAGAGAGAGAGAGAGAGAGAGAGAGAGAGTGTGTGTGTGTGTGTGTGTGTGTACACATGTGTGCGTGCGTGCGCGCGCGCGCGCGCGCGCGTGTGTGTGTGTGTGTGTGTATGTGTGTGTGTGTGTGTGTGTGTGCGCGTGCGTGCGTGCGTGCGTGTGTTTTTCTTTCCTTCTCTCTTTGGCTGTGCCACCCACCCCCTAGCCTGCTTGTTCCTCTCATTGTGAAGGATGACATCCACGCCGTAGCCAGAGAGAGGGGAGATGGATGTGGCCGGCCCTAAAAGCTCTCAGCCACTTGAAGTGAGGAGGAGTTTTTGTCATGTCACCCGGCTTGTAAAGGGGCGGAAAGACGCGGGCAGGAGGGTCTTCCTCGGAAAGCGTTTTAGCGCAACACAACTTGGCGCGCCGGGTCTGGTCTGGGACAGCACCAGCAAGAAATAAAAACAGAAGAAAAGATGGCAACGTGCTGAAGACAAAGATTGAAATCAAGCGGCGCTCTCGGCTTTGTCTGAGTGTTCGTGAATATGGAGTATGACCGCTGGATGTGCATGCAGCTGTATGGCCGACCTACATCATGGGACAGTCCCGACTCTGGCATTAGCCAATAGTGGCAGCTGGTCGGGCAGGCAAGTCCTCCATAGCCTGAAACGGAACCGACACGCCAACCAACAGTCCGTCAGTGGGGGGTTGGCTGGCGCCTGTCTCTCCCTCTCCCAATTGCCCGTCTATCCCACTAACCCCCCCCCCCCCCCCCCCCCCCCAACGCCCCAATCCCCATCCAACTCTCTGCTCTGCGATCCACAGGCACAGTATCCAATTCATACCTTCAGGCACGAGTTAAGTCATATAGTCATGATTCTTCTTCTCAGAAATGTAACGTCTTGTGTATCTGTGCTCTCTGAAAGGATGGCGTTTTTCATTCAGTCTAAAAAAGGAAAATGTACCAAACAAGGTTTCTCTTGATTCAGAACGTGTGGAAAGACACAATCTGTGTCAATGTGGGCCACCCAGGCCTGTGACATGCTCAGGTCAGGCTGGTCACATCTATAGCCACATGTGCTTTTCTTGGGTCACTCCTCAAAATGCACTTCAGAACACAGTACTCCTCGACAGGCACCTTTTTTTTTTTTTTAAAGTAACAGCACTCCTCAACATGCACTTCAAGACACAGCCATCCTCAACATACATTTCAAGACGCAACCATCCTCAACATACACTTCAAGACGCAGCCACTCTCAACAGGCAATTCAAGACACAGCCATCCTAAAAATGCACTTCAAGACACGGCACATCTCAGTATACTCTTCAAGACACAGCCATCCTAAAAATGCACTTCAAGACGCAGCCATCCTAAAAATGCACTTCAAGACGCAGCCATCCTAAAAATGCACTTCAAGACACAGCCATCCTAAAAATGCACTTCAAGACACGGCACATCTCAGCATACTCTTCAAGACACAGCCATCCTCAAAATGCACTTCAAGACGCAGCCATCCTCAAAATGCACTTCAAGACACGGCACATCTCAGCATACTCTTCAAGACACAGCCATCCTAAAAATGCACTTCAAGACGCAGCCACACCTCAACATGCACTTCAAGACACAGCCACACCTCAACATGCACTTCAAGACACAGCCACACCTCAACATGCACTTCAAGACACAGACATCTTCAGTGTGCACTTCAAGACACAGCACTCCTAAAGGAATACATCAACACGGGGAATACATCAATAAGAACAGACATCAACACGGGGACATCAATAAGAACAGACATCAACACGGGGAATACACAATAAGAACAGAGATCACACGGGGTATACATCAATAAGAACAGACATCAACACGGGGAATACATCAATAAGAACAGACATCAACGCGGGGAATACATCAATAAGAACAGAGATCAACATGGGGAATACATCAATAAGAACAGACATCAACACGGGGAATACATCAATAAGAACAGACATCAACACGGGGAGTACATCAATTAGAACAGATATCAACACGGGGAATACATCAATAAGAACAGACATCAACACGGGGAATACATCAATTAGAACAGACATCAACACGGGGGATACATCAATAAGAACAGACATCAATCTGGGGAATGCAGTAATGGGAACAGACATCAACTGAGAGACTACATAAAAAAGAACAGATGTTAACTTTAACACATGAAATATATAAAAAAAAACATCAAGAACAGAAATTAACGAAAATGATCTCAATAAGAAAACGCATCAACAAAAAGACTACATCAATAACAGACGTCAGCAAAACGAATGTATCGGTAAGAACAAGCATCAACAGAAAGAAATATATCAATAAGAATAGACATCAGAAAAAGAATATATCAATAAGAATAGACATCAGAAAAACAAATACATGAATAAGAACAGATCTAAAAAAAAAAGAACTTCAATAAAAATCGGAACTCAATGCAAAAAACAAACAAACAAAAACAAAAAACCAGACTTCAACAAAATACATTAATAAAAATAGACATAAGAAAAACGAAACATCAATAAACATCGACACCAACAAAGAGAATACTTTAATAAGCATCAACCACAACAAAGAGAAAACATCAACATGCACCAACATCAACAGAGAGAACACATCAATAAAGCACCAACATTAACACAGAACATATCAATAAGCACCAACATAAAAAGAGAACACATCAATAAAGCACCAACACCAACAAAGAGAACACATCAATAAGCCCCCCAGCCCCAACAAAGAGAATACATCAAGAAGCGCTGACATCAACACAACAAAAACACATCAATAGCATCAGCGTGAACAAAGAGAATGTAACAATATAACTACTGATATCAACAAAGAGAATATATCAGTAAGCATCGACATATACAAAGAAAATACATCAATATGCGATGACCGGAAAAGATGGTCTCATGGCTGAGTGACTTTAGAGGATGCCTGATCAACATATCGACCCAGTGCCCTCAGTGCCCAGAGTAACTACTATAGCGCGCGCGCGCGCGCGCGCGTGTGTGTGTGTGTGTGTGTGTGTGTGTGTGTGTGTGTGCGCTCGCGCGTATGTGATTGCGTTCATGCCAACCCACTAGTATTTTTGTATAAAGTAATGACAATTAAAAGAAATGAAATTTTTTCTCAATCACACCTACCTCACCTTTTTCCGTTTGAAAACTAGTTTC
>JADBJO010016289.1:25000-27500 GCA_016801955.1 Conus betulinus | reverse complement strand
ATATAGAATATTATCATCTTTTCCAGGAATAAATTACAGTTAAGTTTCTCTTCTAACACCCGCATGATATTTGCAGCACCTTTTTCATTTTCGCTCTTGACTTTGTTCTGAAGATTTGCGGTTTTTTGTTTTGTGTGCGTATTCTTTGAAAGATTGGATGCAACTTAAATAACCAAAACATTTTTCAGTAATCCTGCAGCCCTGTGAGAATTCCTCATGATTTCAACTTTGCCGCATGTCTTTAAAGTATCCTGAACAAAAACCGTCCTTCTCTTGCCCACGTTACAAAATAGATATGACTGTTATTTATTCACATACACTATCACAAAAATATAGGTTTGGCTGCAATTTCTTTTTTTTATTCTTTCGTTCAACATGTCGATTTAAACTGTCGTATGCCATAAGTATTTCCTTTTAAAATTGGTTGAACGTGTTGTTTATGAATTTTGTTTTATTCCAAAACTATGTAGACTTCCTTCTATCTCTGCACAAAGTAATTCGAGTATTTTCATTGATTTGAGATCACACATATAATCAGTTTTCCGAGTCAAGACAATTTCAGTGTTTGTGCAAAACACTTGGATGTTCGGGAGTGCGACACATCAATTGTCGACTTGGTGACTGGGTGTACACAGGAGGTTCTGTGCCTGGCTGAGAAGGACAAACGTTGACAATGGGACATTAAGGTAAACAAATAACAAAGAAAATCAACAAAACGCTACAACAATCATGCCTTCCACAGTCTTCACTGGCTGTTGCACTGGGCTGCTGTTGGCGTTTGTGCGCTGCGCGCGCGCGCGCGCGCACACACACACATATACACGCACGCATGCATACACATACACGTGCACGCGCGCACACACACATACACACACGCGCACAACACACACACACACACACACACACACACACACACACACACACACACACGCACACATAAATACAGACAGAAAGACAGACAGACTGACGGACACAAATGTGTCTTCATAAGTTGCTGAAAACCTTTCATTTCTGCGCCAATCATTGGCCTTCCAGGCTCCCCAGGCCCCGGTGTATCTCACAGACCCTGGTCTACGCTAGACAGGTCAATCAGGACCCGGAGAACGTTTTGTCAGCAAACCTATGGAAACACATTCACACCAGACAGGAGAAAGTTGGGAGAGGGTTTGTTTTTTTTTTTTTTTGGTGGTGAGTGTGTCACCATAGCAGGTTTCTATCTCTGTCTTCCCAGCATACCTCCATCCCTAAGAGTCTTCCTCCACAGAACACACACCCCTCATCTTTGCCCTGGCCTTTGTACCCCTCCTCCTATATCCCACCGGCCCCGCCACACACACACACACACAAAAACTTTTCAATCCAGCACGTCTCGTCACTGCAGCCCAACTTCTGACTTGTGTCATCACCTAGGAACGTTGCTCCATTTGTGAGATGACCGAGACGCTCCACCCTTTCCACCCCCCCCCCGCCCCCCACCGCTCACCCCCTTCTGCCAGATTTTTTTCAAGAATGGCGCGACAATGTATTAGAGAACGTCAGTGCTGACAAGCCACTCACTGCTGCTATAGTCCTCGACTGAATGCTCGTGGGGAACTAATACCACGCTGGGAAACACCACTGTTACGTTTTCTGCAGGTTCGGTCTTTTGTACCCTCCATTGGCAGTGCTCTTACACCGCTCTCCATACACGCCCACACACCCGTCGTCTGACAGCGAAACCAGCTCTGGTGCTCCTCCTTGAGCAGTCAGAGCCATGTGGTCCTAGGGCTCCTCAATACACAGCCAAAGCCAGCCCGTCCAGTCGCAGTCCTAGAGCGGACTAATCCGTGTGAACTGTCAACATCGAGTGGTCGTGAAAACCACCCACCCGAGGTGACACTGCACGGTTCGCCTCTCAGTTTTTTCTGCATGTTACTGAACCTACAAAGCAAAGCGTTGTCAGATACTTTAAGCTCTTCCCCACTGCAGAATGCCTGAGTCGAGTTTACCTCCTTTTTAATGTTACATGTGTGCACAGACAGACACGTGAACAGTGCACACAGAGAGAGAGAGAGAGAGAGAGAGAGAGAGAGAGAGAGAGAGAGAGAGAGAGAGAGAGAGAGAGAGAGCGCACATCAAAAGCGGAGAGCAAAACAGATGCTACCTGTCAAATGACCCACAACACCACAAAGGAAAGCTGGACTATGACAGCAGTTGACTCTGTTAAGACGACAGCAACAAGAAATAATACTAATGATACAAAACCAAAACAGCTGACGCTAAAACCTGGTTCTTTGATGAACGCATAAAAATGAACGAGAGAGAGAGAGAGAGAGAGAGAGAGAGAGAGAGAGAGAGAGAGAGAGAGAGAGAGAGAGAGAGAGAGAGATATCACTCACATGGGCATGTGTAAATCATGCATTGTGCATGTGTGTGTTTTTTGCTTGCGTGTGTGTCTTCGTTCTCAAGTTTCACATACGCTCACTAAAAACTGATGTTGATAATGTGTGTGTTGTAGGGA
>JADBJO010016289.1:17500-20000 GCA_016801955.1 Conus betulinus | reverse complement strand
CTGTGAAACCACTGCCTTTAATTCGAATCTGAAGCTGGAACCCATGTTGACAGGAGGTGAACTAGGGGAGGGTACGGCAGGGAGAGATGTCACATCCCCTGACCGCTGTTCTGAGCTGTTGAAGGAACAGCGACAGCACACGTCACGTGCATGGCTGTTGTGAACTGTTCAGTGAACAGCGCCAACATACGTCACGCGCATGGATTTTCGGAGCTAGTTGCAAAGCGAGGCGACTGCAGGCGGAAATCTAAATAAATCTTAAATAAATGTCAGCGAACCGCCAAGAGAAATGTGGACAAACGAGTCACAAGACAAAACACGACGGGCAAGACGCAAACAAATAGGGACAATGAAAATGAACGAATTTGTCACTTAGTTTTGATCTTTTCAGCGCAAGGGAGGCAGGCGTTGAATGAAAACGAGGCCTGCCTTGCGCTGAAAAGATTTATTGAAGATTTTACGAGCTGTCAAACGAACAGCGCCAACATACGTCTCGTGCACAGCTGTTCTCAGCTGTCTGGTGAACAACACCAACCCATGTCACGTGCATGGCTGTTCTGAGCTGTCTGACGTACAACACCAACGCATGTCACGTGCATGGCTGTCTCATACCGTTACACTGTCTGGTTTCTCAGCTGTTTATAACTGGCTGGTGTTTGGTCCCTGTACGCGCTTACTGTCGACCAAAGTCTGCCCACACGAACACAGTGTACAGTCGTGGCTGTGGCTGGTTTTTTGCCAGTTGATCGTTTCCTAAGGTGCACACTATTAGGGGTTTCCTAACTTATGCAACCTCCATACACAATGCGAGGGCATGGCACTCATTCCAACGGGCAGAGAGATTGTGTGTCTGTGTGACTGATCCACATGATCTTATGACGTCAGCATTCATTTGGCAGAAAATTCCCCGTTTCAGGAAAGCGACATGTGTGTAATGTGTGGGTCACATAGCGCACGTCTTGCTCTGTTCAAATGCCCTGTATCGTCTTGTAGGTGGCTCTGAACGAAAGCTGCAGCACAAACAACCGCGATCGCGCACATGTCTCAGCGTTCGTCAATGCTAGACACAGTCTGTTTTCCGGAGACCACGCACACGGCCAGCAACCATTTTTCCAGGCTGCTGTGTTTTGCTACAGTTTAGTCCTGGCTGCTGTTGTGTTACAATTTAGACCAGGCTGCTATATTGTTAAAAGTTTTAGTGCACATGCTGCATTGTTATATATTTTCAGTCCACGCTGATGTACCGATACACTTTCTGTCGCAGCCGTGGAGAAGCATTTGAACAGTCGCTTAAAAAAAAAGGAAATCGATAAACCCTTTCAATCAGTTAGCAACACCAACTGTTGCTGTCACAGTCAATTAACGTTCTTGTGCGATGAGTGTCTGGAACAGACTCAATGTTTCGCTTAAAAACTAACGCACGATGCTGACAGCACACACACGCACACACACACACACATACACGCGCGCGCGCGCGCGCGCGCGCACACACACACACACACACACACACACACACACACACACACACACACACACACACACACACACACACACACACGTACATGCACACACTAACGGGCAAAATGACAAACAATGAATGGCGACTGCAACGACTGTTCACATACCTTAAGTAAATAATCTGTAAGTATGCATCAAGCCACACGGGCTTCCCCGAAGATGGAGTATGGCTGCCTTAATGGCGGGATGAAAAAAAAAGAGTCACACACACAAAATTCCACTGCCTGTCTATACAGGCAGTGTCCGCAGGAGTATCAGCCTGCGTACGCAGAAAGACAGACAGAAAGAAAGAAGAAAAAAAAGCCACACGGACCAACCCGATGCCTGCCCTGTCACCGAACTAACTGGTCTGGCTTCAGCAAGGCGTGAAACAGGTTTAAGACAGTTTTTCAAAGGAATGTTGAGTGACTCCGCCGGTTAACGTGGACAAACAAATTACAAGACAAAACACGACGCGTTTCGACCTCTTAGGTCTTCTTCAAGGAAAAAATAAACACAGCGTTCAGGACAATGAAAACGAAGAACGAGCGATTGCGTATCTTCTAAGAGGTCGAAACGCGTCGTGTGCAGTCACCTCACTTTGAAACTAGGTTTAATAACAGCTCTGCTCTGATTGGTTTCATAATGCACAACACTTCCAGCCCCCCCTCACCCCCATGGGAAGAGAGAGTTTTCTGTGGTTTTCCTTCGGAAGTTGAAGGAGAATGGTGCCGCTGCCCCACCTCACACTACCTACACCCAGGGCCTTGTCTCCGCTGCCCCACCTCACACTACCAACACCCAGGGCTTGGTCTCCGCTGCCCCACCTCACACTACCAACACCCAGGGCTTGGTCTCCGCTGCCCCACCTCACACTACCAACACCCAGGGCTTGGTCTCCGCTGCCCCACCTCAAACAACCAACACCCAGGGCTTGGTCTCCGCTGCCCCACCTCACTCTACCAACACCCAGGGCTTGGTCTCCGCTGCCCCACCTCACACT
>JADBJO010016289.1:0-10000 GCA_016801955.1 Conus betulinus | reverse complement strand
ACAGCTGCCTCTCTGTCAGATGGTGAAGTGGAAGCAGGCGCTGGCCCACCATCACAGAGCGTCTGGCATAGAGGCAGAGGAGCGCTGAAACACTTCTTGAGCATGTCATCACACGAGGGAGGCAAAAAGGTATATAAATGTGTGTGCACGCGCGCGCGCGTGCGTGTGTGTGCGTGTGCAGGCGCGCGCGCGCGCGTGTGTGTGTGTGTGTGTGTGCGTGTGTGTGTGCAGGCGCGTGCGTTCACGTGCACGCGCGTGTGCGTACATGAGTGCCTGCGCCAATGTGTGTGTATATGAGAGAGAGAGAGAGAGAGAGAGAGAGAGAGAGAGAGAGAGAGAGAGAGAGTGTGCGCACACTTCGAGTGTGTGTGTGTGTGTGTGTGTGTGTGTGTGTGTGTGTGTGTGTGTGTTGTGTGTGTACGTGCGCACGCGTGTAAGTGTGTGGGTGGGTGTGGGGGAGGGGGGTAGGGTAGGAGTATATCAATTAAAAAAAAATGGCGTAGGAACAAGGTGGGAGACAAAAAAAAAGACTTTCGGTTGTGCAGAAAATTGTACTTCTGAAGAAAGAAAATGAGAAAAAAAAAAAAAAGAAGAATTAGTAGCAGCGTGAAGAGGAGAAGCGCAAGAACAAGGACATGGAGGATAACGTGGAGATGACAGAGTAAAAAGAAAAAAAAGAGGGGAACAGTATGAAGGAATACAGAGACGAAAAAAAAAAGAAGTGTAAGAAGAAAGAAAATGTGCGTGTGTGATGAGGAAGAAGAGAAGCGACGGACAGGAGGACGAGGAGAACAGAGAAAGGAGAAGGGAAGGAGGAAGAGGAAGAAGAGAGGAGAAACCTCAACAAGAACAACGACAATGATATAACCCACGCTCGATAATACAGCCAACACACAACCAGACTCTGCGGAAGACCCGACAGGAAGCCCTCCGTCTACAAATGAGCCGAAGAGGGAATATAAATATCCCCAGTTTTTGTTTAATCTGCCAAGTCCAAGGCCTGCGACGCCCATACGCCGGAATCTATCAGTCTCCGGGTGACCCATACATCCTGCTGCTGCTTTTTGCCTCGCTCATTTTTGTGATGGTGCAGCCCCAAATCATGATTCATGGCCATTGTTTGGGGACCGCCTCTGAAGGTCACATTTTATTTTCCCCGCATTTTGGTTTGAGTCCCCACCTCCACCCTAGCCCCCCCACCTCTCCCCCGCTTCTCCTCCTCACTCCCTATAAGCCCCCCCCCCCCTCCCCCTCCCAACCCCCGTGTTGGCTGCTTTAGGTGACTAAATCTCATCACCGTTGGAGAGTACGCTTCATCACGTCTTGACGCTTCACGACACGCCAGGATCAATGTTAACGCTGCGATGATTGATGATGACGTTGTTGTTGATGATGATGATGATGATGATGATGATGATGATGATGATGATGACAAGCAATGACGTAGTGATTCCCAGACCGTGATCTTCCACGACTAGCAGTATTCCACCGTATTCATTGGGATCATCAAGAGCCTTGCGTCTACGAGTCAGGCCCCTTTCCCTTCTTAGTCAGCAAGACACAGCAGCACTCGGCATCTACGGAGATGGGTTTTATGTCAACACAGAGGAGACTCCACCTCAAGCGCTGCCCTGCTCACAACATCCACAGCCATCATTCAGCTCTTCTCATGGTGTGCTGATCACGGCTGGAAACTCGTGTAGGATGTCACAGGTGAATTTCTAATCGGCTACAAACAAAATGCTGATGCCTGTTACGTGAATTTCTGATCCCGTCGCGGACGGAACTTTTGGAGACTCTCGTGGGAAAATCGAACACACTTGTAATGAAATTCTGCTGTACCTTTGGCCGATTCTTAGTGTTCCCCGTTGAATTGCTGATATCTCTCAAGAGATTTTTGTGTTCAGTCTCCGCGACAACATGACATGAGCATTACTTTTTCCGGCATTGACAGGACAGCGGGGACAGCGACAAAGCGCTCCTTTGTGTAGCTCAGATCTGTCAACACTAATGCCAAGACTGGATTCCTAGTCTCCCGGCTTCTTTTCTTCAGAACTGCTGACTGTGGCATGGGATGGGAGGAAGGAGGATTGTGGTTTGACTCTCTGATGCGAAGGAATTTTGGGGGACCCAAAGTCTTGGATTAGAAACAACAACAAAATTCTCACGGCTGGCTTTCGATTTATTCCTCCCGCAGAACAATGGTTCCCTCTCTCTCTTTTTCTCTCTGGCTCTCTCTGTGTCTCTGTCTCTCTCCGTGTCTCTGTCTCTGTCTCTCTCTCTCTCTCTCTCTCTCTCTCTCTCTCAACACGAAGATCACACCGTGATTGTCGTTCCGCTTGCCTAGGTGCACAACAAATTAGGGTGAGAAAGGTCACGCGACGAGCTCGGCAGTCCTGCACTTAAAACCGGGCCAGCCGAGGGGCGGAATTTGTGCCTCTGAACAGAGGCGTTTTTAAAAGCCATTAACTAATGGACATTTTGAAGTCGGTGACTGGTGAACTTTTTGACGTCGATATCAGTTCGACATTTTAAAGTCAGAAACAGGTAGCCGTTTTGAAATTGTTATAAGATGAACGTTTTCGAAGTGTGTCTTTTGAAGTCGTTATCAAATGGACAGTTTGAAGTCCTTAGCAGATGGGCGTTTTTGAAGTGAACAGTAGGACAGTTTGAAGTCGTTATCAATTAGACATTTGAAGTCGTGAACAGATGGAAATTTTATCAGATGAACGATTTGACATTAACAGATGGACGTTTTGATCATTAACACATGGACGTTTTAAAGTCGTTAACAGATGGACGATTCAAAGTCGTTAACAATTGAACGTTTTCACAAGTTACCAGGTTAACAGTTTGAAGTTGTTAACAGATGGACATTTTTGAAGTCATTAACAGATGAACGTTTATCAAGTTTCCAGATGAACGTTTTGAAGTCGTTAACAGATGAACGTTTTGAAGTCGTAGACAGATGGACGTTTTGAAGTTGTTAACAGATAGCACTCCTGAAGTCGTTCACAAACAGACGTTTTGATGGTCGTTTTAAAGCCATTGACATATAGACATTTTAAGGTCGTTGACCAGATGAAACGTTGTAAAGTCGTTAACAGATGGACATTGTGAATTCGTTAACAAGGTTTCGCTAGGATACGGATGTTTTGAAGTTGTTAAGTGATGGTCATTAAAAGTCATTAGCAGATGAACGTTTTCAAGTCGTTTACAGACGGACGTTTCAAATCTACCAGATGAACGTTGTGGAAGTCGTTAAGAGCTGGACGTTGTGAATTCGTTAACAATCGAACATTCTGAGTTCGCTAAGCGATGAACGTTTTTGAAGTCGTTAAGTGATGTTCATCTGAAGTCATTAGCAAGATGGACGTTTTGAAGTCGTTTATAGACGGACGTTTCAAATCTACCTGATGAACGTTTTGAAATCGTTGAGTGAATCGTTTTCAGTCATTGAGAGATGATGTTTTGAAGTCGTTAACAGATGGACATTTTGTAATCCTTGCAAGAGGGTCATTTTGAAGCCGAGCCGAACAAATCGAAGTTTTTTTGCGTTTATAGGTGAACGTTTTTGAAATCGTTGAGAGAAAGACGTTTTTGAAGCCATCAACAGATATATGTTTCAAAGTCATTAACAGATTTTTTGCTTTGCAATTTCTAACAGCTGGTATTTTGAAATCGTTAACAGATGGATGTTTTGAGCCGTCAGCAGATGGATGTTTTGAAGTCGTGAACAGATGGACATTCTGAAGTAGCTATCAGTCGTCGGTTTTAATGACGTTTTACGTAATGGCGATTTTAAAGTCGTCAATAGATGGATGTTCTGATGTCGTTAAGTGACAGGACGTTTTGAAATCGTTAACACTGGAAAATCTATAAGCCCTTGACGGGCGATTTGAAGTTAACCAATGGACCGTTTTGAAGCCGTGAACTCAGAGACGTTTTGAAATCTTGGGATAGCTGGAAGCTGTTTTTTTAATGGTGAAAAGATGGATTAAAACTGCGGTTGATAAAAACACTGCTGCAGGGATAGCTCTAATCATTTGTTTAGGCTAGTGAGAGAGATATTTTTTTTTGGTTTTTTTGAGAAAAGCGGTTTTCGAAGTTGCAAACAACAGGATTTTTTTTTTTTGTTGCTACGGTAATTCTGAAGCTGGTGAGAAAAGGAAGCTTACATCTTGCCGGCAAAGCGGATTTTGAAGTTAGTGGCAAAAGGAATTTAAAAGGCTACGAGGAAATTGAGCTTTGTTATTGCGAGACAGGGAATTTAAGAGGTTACTGAAAGAAAGGGAACGAGAGTTTTAGAGGCTGCTAAAAAAAAGGAGTTTTGAAGTTGCTAAGAGAGTTTAAGAACATTTTGGATGTAAGTTTAGAAGCTGCTCAGAAAAGACCGCAGGGAGCTGCTACTGAAGGAAGTTTTAAAATTGTAGACAGACTGTTGAAGGTGTTACTATAGAAGGAAGTTTGAAATTGTTGAGCATGAGAGTTTAAGAGATTGCTATGGAAGAACATTTTGAAGGAACCGAGAAAGGGAAATCTGAAGTCGCTAAAAAGTTCGTTTCTTATACTGCTAAGATATTACAGAATGCGTAAAGACAGAGAATTATTCTGAAATTATAATTTTTGACAATAATGACATCCGTAAAATCTGTGGCAGCCACAAAGCCGATTTTTAGGGCTTGAAAACGACCACACATTACACAAGACAGTGTTTCCTTTTTTTTCCTTTTCAAAACGTTTCATACTATAGAAAAATGACCTTTTGAAGGCAGCGAAGATTTATAGAAGATTTATAGACGTTTGTCAAAAAACTAAAGTTTTCGAACGGGCTTTAAAAAATGGATGAAGGTTTTGAGGTTGTTAAAAAAAAGTTTGAAAATAGATAGTTGATGAATATGAGAGCGAGAAAAAGAGAGGGAGGGAGAGAGAGAGAGAGAGAGAGAGAGAGAGAGAGAGAGACAGACAGACAGACAGACAGACAGACAGAGAGACGAGAGAGTCAGAGACAGACAAAGATGTGGACATGAAGAGCATGACCATGAAGGGGGGGGGGGTGGGGATAACACTTGAGCAGAGCTGAAGAGCGAAAGAATCCCACCACTACAGGACACATTTTCTCAAAACAGTATCCCCCCTTTCCCCCCGTCCTTTCCAAACACCCCCCCCCCCACTACACACACAACCTCCATGCTTACTCCTGCACACACTCACTCAACCACTAGTGAATCTACAAAACAAAGCGTACACTGTCTTTACCATCAGATCACTGAAAATAGGACTGAAGAGAGGATCTAAGCAAGGACCCTCGTACAGAATTTCACAAAAAGATCCGTCATGTTGAGCTGGTGAGATGATCACACCACGGCAGACAGGGAACAGTCAAGTCCAGTGCGCAGTTCGCTATAAGGCTGGCCGTATCGGGGAACAGCCAATTGGCAAGACGATTTGCAACACATTTCCATTCATTTCTACGATGCCGCCTCTGTCTGTCAGTCTCTCTCTCTCTCCTTTTCCTCCCTCCCTCTCTTTCTCTCTCTCTTTCTTTCTCTTTCTCTCTATTTAACTTATGTGCTTCTTTGTATAAACAGCACAGTATCAGAGTGAGAGTGCCAGTACACCACACATTAGAACATAAACAAACCGAGACACTTTGTATCAAACGCAAAAAACACTACATTCAGCAAAAATATGTCTATTTGTAAAAGAACCATACAGGGACTATGCATGGAGTGAAAGAGACTGGTTGGAGAAAAAGAAAAAAAAAAACTAGTAGCGGAAATGTTCTTTTTTTGTCCGATTTTTGTTTTTGGCAGATGAAGAGGACAGTGTGAAGCACCAAAAAAAATGAAGAGGTGGATTTCGACATTAGGGGGAAAAAAAAAGAAAACAAAGAGAAAAAATCACAGCCTAGGTGCTCCAGTGTCCGATGCCACACACACACACACACACACACACACACACACACACACACACACACACACACACAAAGTCCAGTGCACAGAAGTCTGGATCCACTCAGACTATGGCCCTGCACAGGCAGACGTAGCAATGCACATCACATCCATTCCCTGGCTGTTGACAGCGCTGTTCTGCATACATCCGTCTGTGACATATCTGTGATCAGGGGAGACAAGTCCCCAGTCCTTGTGGTCTAAGCTCCCGCCATTTTTTTTTTTGGTGCCCAAAGGTAGTACGCTGGGAAAGAAGAAAGGCGGTGTGAAACTGTCAAACAGGAGACCTGACTGGATTAGACGGGACTGAGAAAGGTCTGTGGGAAACAGAAGAACAAGCGATTTGATTGGTCAGTCAAGTCAGGGGTCTGCTTGCTGTTTGAACCTGACGGTCTGCAGAGAATCAGGTCAGACAACTGCCTATTTGGGTCACGTGACAGAAAAAAAACCCGTCATCCTGACAAACTACGTCCATGACCAAGTAGGTCATGTGACAGGAAAACTGTCATCATGGCAAACTCGGTCCTGTAATAGAAACACTGTCAGCAGATTAAGTGACGTGAAAGGAAAAAAAAAAAGCTGATCACATGGTAAACTGTCTCTGACGAGAACACAGTCACAATAAAACTAATAGGCAGTTAGTCAAAGTCTCTTACGTTGAAGAGAAACAGGATAGTATTCAAATGCTTTTTTTATAGTTAGGGTCTAAACGAATCTTTCAAGACTTTGCTTGCTGCTGACTATTGTCTTCACTTCTTTTGCAGTCTGATACGGGTATGTGATTAATAAATGAAGTGATGAATGAATGTCGTTAATCAACGATAATGCCAAATATAATCTGATAAATAGCAGTCATTGATAAGATGTTACAAAGGTGATGACTTTTTTACCTGAAACAAAGCCGTTAATCAACGATAATGACAAAATAGTCTGATACATATCAGTTACTTTAAAAATGCGAGGAACATAATGAATTTGAGACTCAGTAACCTAATCCCCTCAGTTGATGTGACTTGCTAATGGTAATTTTGATTTGCAGTGTTTGCTCTGAGTGATTCAAGTGATCTCAAATCAGCTTTCAGATCCACTCACAGCAACACAAACACACACACACACACACACGAACACACACACACACACACACACACACACACACACACACACACACACACACGCGCGCGCGCGCGCGCGCGCACACACACACACACACGTACGCACACACCACACACACAGACACAGACACACACACACACACACACACACACACACACACACACACACACACACACTCACTCACTCACTCACATACACGTATACCTGGTGTTTTGGAAGTGAAAAAAACGAGAATGATTCTTCTGTAAGGACAAAAAGAACTGAGAATGGTCCAGACGAAGGATCTGATAGAGAATCTGACACAGACTGCGAGAAACGAGGTTTATGGCAGAAACCACACCACTGGAGACAGAGGACAGGTGCATTAGACACCCCCCCCCCACACACACACACAAACGCATACACACACACGCGCGCGCACGCACACACACGCCCGCACACACAGAAACGTTCTGACCTACCAAACACACAACAAAGGAAGTCATTCAGATACAGTTTTTGTAAGCTTGACTTTCCTGTGGAGTGTCCATCAACAGGGGAGACAAGTCCTCACAACTTCATAACCCTTTTTGTCTGAGCTCTGCCATTTTCAGTTCAAGGCGGCATGCTGAGCAGGGAGAAAAACAGTGTGAAACATAACACACGAGTCGATTAGCTGGGGCTGGCTACAGTTTGTGCGAAACACACAAAACGTCATTGGCTGTCCCTAAGTCCCGGATTGTGGCGTGGAATACAACGCGCGATTTGATTGGTTGCGCGTGCTGGGTGCTTGCTGGCTGCTAGCAGTTGAACGTCTAGAATGGGTTAGGTCAGGCTCAAAAGAAAGTGGGTCACGTGCACCCCCCCCCCCCCCCCGAAAAACAAACAAACAAACAAAAACCCCACCCCCCAAAAAAAAAAAACACAACAACAAAAAAAAAACACACATCACATTTACTTTAAGCTATGTACGGATCAGCATTTCAAACAAAAACTTATGTCTATGCCACATCATTCTTTTTCATACACTTGGCATCTCTGGAATGAAAACCAAGCTTGTAACATCCTTTTTTTGATGTCTTCTTGTTAGTTCTAATTGCTTTGTACTGGCTAGACACTTTGGTGTACTAGGCATTACTCATTTGGAATGATGGGCGTGTAATTGTCTAAATGTAAGAACAAGAGTTACCCTACCTCTTTGTTACTTATCAACAACACCTGTTAGAGAGTCAATTTCGACACTATCATCTTAGTTTCTGGTTGCATTCTGGCGCGTCTGACCACACAAGACACACATCCAGTAAAGGAAGTCCTGTTGTTAAAAACTACAGACAACAAAGCCATCTGCGTATTTCAAAACACCAGCGTTACACTTTTTATATCCTTACAGGTGATGAAGTTAGACTGCTCTGAAAGTGCATGAATTTCCCTTTTATTTATCAACCCAGACTACCAAAAAAAAAAAAAAAAATTCAAAGCTACGAAAACCACATAAAAACTCCATATTGGCCCAAGGACTCAACAGAATAGACAGCCGGTGTCCACTATAGATGGTATTTACAACTCTGAAATCTCCCTAGCTAATAGCCAGACATCATCATCATCACCTCCATTATCAAACTATCTTCCACAGTCTGTCTTGATGTCACAGGGGCCAAGAACGTCTTCTGCAAAGTGAACATCTGGGGGCAGATATAATTGATCAGCATCATTGATCACACATGGACCAAAAAGTCTTGAAACTTCTCTGCGGAAGATCACGGATGTGACTTTATTCTTCTATTCTTCCTGTCTCCTGCTTTCTCCTTCTCTAGCAAACAAGTGTGTGCAGGTGCGCATGCACTTCCGTGCTGTGCGTGTGCATGTATATATATATATATATATATATATATATATATGTGTGGTGTGTGTGTGTGTGTGTGTGTGTGTGTGTGTGTGAAATTTTCAATCAATCTTCATGGTTGTCACACAGACATTTGTACACCATGCCCTCAAGAACAAGAACAGTAACAAACGATATCAAAATAAACATATACATGATACACGAAAAGGAAACAATGAACAAGAGAGAGAGAGAGAGAGAGAGGGAGAGAGAGAGAGAGTAAGCGGGATTGCATTGAAAGGCTGCCAACCGACTCGGGAGATCATTATTACCGTTTCATACAGGCAACTCCAGTGACAGTGCTTTGAGTATACTTTTTTTCTGACTAGAAGACTTCCCAGTCCCATTCCACACTGCATCTTCTGTTCCAGGTTTCTAATAATACAAAATGACAGATTAACCTCGCTTTTTTTTTTTTTTTTTCTTTTTTTTTTTAAGTTGCAAAGTGAGACGACTGCAGGCGGAAATCTAAACAAATCCTAAATAAATGTTACTGAACCGCCAAGAGAAACGTGGACAAACGAGTCATAAGACTTGTGATACGTTTGTCCACGATTCTCTTGGCGGTTCGCTAAAATAATTGACGATCGACGATAATAATTGGAAACGTAACAAATGATTGATCTTTTCTCTCACCCTCCACCAAAGAAAACTACCGACAATAATGGGGACTCAGAGGTAAATCTGTTAGCCTTTGTTTCGCCATGGCAATTGTTAACTGTTGGAGATATTGAACATTTGTGGAAACCTTCTGCCCGGCCAATTAAAAAGGAAAGACAGAAAATGACGGAAAAGCCACAGACATGGACAGCGATTTTAGAAAGGAACTTGATACAGGAAGGGTTTTGAAAATAGGCAAAATATGCCCATTTCGACTACCACCTGGACAGCATTGTTGCATACATTTGAGTGTCTTTTGTATGCAACATCTGAAGATAATATGCATATTTGTAGAAATGTGTACTCGTCTGTTTCGCATGTTAGATAAGCATTGATTTGCATCTTTTTTTTTATTCGGATTGGGCAAGGTATTCTTTCGCTATTGCTTTCTGTGATAGATTCGCTCAGTTCG
>JADBJO010016288.1:0-40940 GCA_016801955.1 Conus betulinus | reverse complement strand
CTTCAAGCAGTGTTTCGGCCCTTATCTCCTGACACTCGGGGGGCGGGTTGGGCCACACCTGGTCATGACTCCGATGTCCCTCTGCTGCCCCTTTTTTTCCCATCTTGGGACGAGCCATGGCTGGATTCGAACCCATGACCCTCTGGACATGCTCATTTTTGTAGGAAAGTTAAGCCTTATGAAGTTCACTTTTGTTCCTCCTTGACCAGATCCAACTTGAACCTCTCTGCCGCTTCTGCCACTTGCTTTCAGGGCTCTGTTTTTTTTTTGCCCTCCCTGCAACTGAGAGCTGTTTCATGAGGCTGTATGCAGACGTTCCTACAAACCCCCAGCTCCAATTTCTGCAGTGAGGACTTTGACCTGATAGCCTTCTCTCCTCACGCTGTTTGCCAGATCAGCATACTTTTCAGTCTTGTAGATTTGAGCTGCCTCCATTCTGTGTTCTCATATGGCACCGTGAGCTCGATCATGATCAGCTGCTTGGTTGACTGAGAGTGGACTACTATGTCTGGTCTCATGCCACTCTTGCTGATGATCTCTGGGTGACTCTTCCATTCTGGGAGGTCTGCAGTGCACTCCCAGTCATCTGCCCCCGTCCAGCAGACTCTGCCTGCATGTTCCGAGTGGCACTGTTTGTTCTTGGCCATGATTTGCTGCCTCCTGCCGTGAAGAATGTTGCGGGTGCTTTTGGAGTCCTGATTTTCCCTTTTGGTGGTTTGTACTAGCCCAGACTACTTGTACAATCTCTTTGAGCACTTGGTTGTGCCTCCATGTGTACCTTCCTTGAGCCAGGGCTACTTTACATGAGCTTAGGACATGCTCCACTGTTTTGTTTTTCATGGCAGAGGGGGCATGCAGGATCGTCTGTTTTTCCCCACTTCACCAGGTTTGCATTTGAGGGCAGAAGGTCATATGCAGATCTGAGAATGAAGCTGATCCTGAGAGGGGCCATGTGCCAAATGTCATTCCAAGTGAGACTTCTTTGGAGTGCATTCTCCCACGTTGTCCATTGCCCTTGTTGGCTCTGCTGGACTGCTTTTTGGAGTCTCTTTTGGTCTTCTTCTTCTTTTCTCATCTCCTGAATCATCATGTCTCTTTTGGGCCCTTTGGCCTTTGACCACCATTCAGTTTTGGTCACCCCCAGTCCTTGTCTGTTGGTCTTGTCTGTGTGTGTCGTGTTATTTCTCTGATCTGAGACTTTCTTTTGCAGAATCCATCGCCTCTTGAACTTTCCATTTTCTGCCTGTCTTCAGCTGGGGCTTGATTGCTTCTACCACCTTGTCTCCTGAGTCCTACAGCATGCTTTGAAGTCTGATCTTCCCTGCTTTGTATTCCTCCAGGATGGATTTCAGTGGTAGTTTCAGCTTTGCTTGGCGACAGTACAGCGCTATGTCAGTCAGATAGGGTGGGACACCCAACACACCAAGCCATTTCCTTGTGAACTTGTTGAGTTTGGCTTCCATTGCCTCCACTATGCTGGTGCAGATGTCGTAAATCATCAGAGGCCATAGGAGCTTTGGTATCAGCTTGAACTGCAGACACCAGACCTTGTATTTGCCAGGGAGCCCACACTGGTCAATGGTCCAAGCCTTCTTCCAACATCTGTTTTGGTTTCTTTTGCTCTTTGTGTGTCTTTCCTTTCAGCGTATGATCATACCATCTTCCAAGGCTCTTGACTGGCTCTTCTGTGACTGTTGGAATGGCCTGGTTGGCAACACTGAAGACCACAGATTCGGGCCACTTTTCCTTTCCCCAGTGAGAGACCTCCCGTGATTTCTTTGGCTTGAACTTCATTCTGGGTGAGGCAACTTATGTCGTCCCACCTCTCCAGCACATGACGTGTCTCTCGTCTTCTCTGGATGAAATCACTGTAGTGTCATCCATGAAGGCCTTGAGAGGGGGCATCGTGTATCCATCGCCAAGGTCTATTTGTCTTGCGTTGCTTGTTGCTGCTTTCAAGATGACTTCCATTGCCAACACGAACAGTATTGGGGAAATTGCACAGCCCATTGCAATGCCCACTTCCAAGTTGATCCAAACTGTTGTGTACTCCTTGGTAGAGAACCGCATTGAGAAGCCATTGAAGTACTTCTTGAGCATGTCGCAGATTTTTCTTTGGCACATGGTACATCTCAAGAGCCAACTGTATCATCTCATGGGTACAGATCCATATGCGTTTGGCAGATCAAGCCACACTACGTCCAGGTCTCTCTCTTTTCTGTTTTTCTTTTGGATTGCGTCCCAGATCATTGTGGCGTGTTCTACACAGCCAGCCACGCCTGAGATGCAACCCTTTCTGTACTGACCACATCCAAGTACTTGTTTTCCATGGTACCTGGTACTTGGTCAGTCTTGCTGCCATGACAGAGAAGAAGATTTTCCCTTCGACGTTCAGTAGTGATATTGGCCTGAACTGGCTGAGTTTTGAGCTCCTTGGGGATGTACACACCATCTGCCGTCATCCACTGGCCGCTGATCTTCTGGTTTCTCCAAGCCCTGATCGCAGCAGTCTTTTTGCTCTTCCTCTTCCTCGCAGATTCCGCTTTGCTGAGGGCGCTGTGTTTTGCTTTCAGGTCTTTCCAGAGTTTTTCCAAGCCTTGTTTTTTCAGCTGGCAGTGCGGTCTTCATTTGCTTCTTGAGGTTTTTCTTTTGGACCCTGATCTTGTCCATCTCTTCTTGGCGTCTGGATTTCTTTGGAGGTGTTTTCTCTTTGGGTAGTTTGCTCCATAGGCTTCTCTACATGTGGCATACACAATGTCCCATATGTGGCTAGTTTTTGTTCCAGGGTGCTTTTCCCTATCAGTGCATCGAGTCTTTGGACGATTTTTGCATCCAGTTTCTCCCAATCTTCAGTTTCGTTCGCTCGTGGCAGGTTGAGTTTCAGGCGCCTGGCATCGAGGGCCTGTGCAAATTCCTCATCCGAACCAACAGCGTGGATGTCCTTGGCACTGTGGTTTAAATCCTGGCCTTGGTCTTCCGACGTCTTATCTGTTGATGCGGTGCGCTGCTGCTCATTCAGATGAGTCTTCACACATCCCATCTTTGTTCTGTGGATCTTCATGCCACGGGTGGTAGCGAAACGCTTTCCACAGACACATGTCCCCCTTTAAGTGAATCCTACGAGCATCTTTTCCTTTCGCACTCCATTGTACTGGATGAAAAGCGACCGTGGTAGCCCTACTGGCAGCTTCGCACTTAGCTTTTACCTCTGTGTGTGTGTGTGTGTGTGTAGGCTAGTGAGTAGGTAAGGCAGCGACGAGGGGGAGGGGGGGGGGGGGGAGTCACTTGTGGTATGAATATGAGGTATCTCGTGCTAAAGAAATAGGAAGCAGAATAGTTGTGTTTTTGTTTTTTTCGTTTTTTTTTTTTAAGCAGATCCCCCCTCCCCCCTCCCCGTTTCACAGTCTTATAATAATCAGCCTGTTGATTGTGGAGACTTTACAGAGAAGAGAGAGAGAGAGAGGAGAGAGATAGAGAGAGAGAGATTTGGACAATTTTGGATAACCATAAATTTCCTTCGCCCCGCGCGCTGAGGTCAACTGTTTCTGAGGTCAAGGTTAATCTCACGCTGCGCCGCGTCAGTTTTATTCTTGCGCGTATCAGCAACAAAGAACAGGGCCTCGGTGCAATTGTATCAAATGTGTGCGCACCTTTAATGCAAATTTTCCGAGCATATGTATTATGATAGATATCAAAACTATTCGTGTGAAATTTTAAATCACTGACATCGCTGCCATACTGAAAATTGTATGACAGAATAAAATATCAGGGCTGTGTGAGTTCGAGAACTACGTACTGCTGCGGAAGTAAGTATGCTGTTGGGTTGTTTACAAATAGAAGCTTGACAGAGATTCGTTGGTTGACAAACCAAACGGAGAGCTTGCATTTTTGTAAGTATTCAAGTTGCTTAGCAGTGCAAATTTTAGGCAGTTGTTAGTATGCTGCACTAAGTAACTCTGCGCATGTCTGGAGCCTGGATAGGGAATGCTTTATTTGGACTCGAATGCAGGAGTTCGGTTTTAGCCTGACATCGGTGAGGTAGCAGCAGTCCGGCCAAACAGCTTTGACGCATTGGCGGGTGACCTTAACTAAGTTTTACTCGGTTGACCCCGTCATCTCTTAAATTAGTTTAGACCTTTCAAGGTTTGATGTCCTATGCATTTGCTGGAATTGCAAAAGTTTGGTCCTTCAATATGGATGGAAGTCATCAAGCCTTGAATCGATTTTAGCGTTATGTCGCGTTTGTTGATGACGTCAGATGTCTGGCGCAGTTTGCAACACGAGGTCGTTCCAGGTCATTCCTCACCGTGACATTCTTGTTGCTGCATCAGTTATTGATGAACTCTTTCCCCACCTTTGTAAACGGAACTAGTTTTTGTTGGGGCGCATGTGCTGTGCAAGGACGGGAAGTCGTTGTTGATTGTATGTTGGATTTTAAGTTTTTGTTTTTTTAATCGTGAAGTCCAGTCTGAATATGATGATTCTCTCAGGAATACTTAACACTTCCTTCATACCTTACTGAGTAATGCCAGTTTCCATGAAAACGTGGGGAATCCTCTGAGAAAGCTTACATCTGCATGTTAACCACATGCAAGACACAATCATGTGAACACCACATCATTGTATAGGCTAGTAAAATATATCAGTTGCCACAATAAGCCTGATGCCATACAAAAAACGAAGGCATTGGTAAAGCCTACATCTCCATGAATTTATCGTTCCCATCTGATTTTTTTTTTCTTTTTCGTTTCATCCCCTTACATGTGAAGCAATCATTACGCTGAAGATGTTTGTTATGCCGAAGATGTTCTTTTTGAAGGGAGAAGAAACTTCATGCTAATGTAGGAAAAGTTTTTAGTATCAGTGAATGCTGTGCCATTTTCCTCCATGTAGGAACTCAATGCAAACTCCAAAACTCTGTCAGACAGCTAAACATGCAAATGGTGCCACTTGCTATTGTTTCACACAGAGTCTTGATGATATCACACATGTCCGAGTTAAATGGGCATGTTAGGTTTGTGAACTATTGCAAGTAGATTTTTTTTGTTTAAATAATAAATAGATGGCCTGCTGATAAGAGTAATATGTTTTTGTTACTGCAGTCCAGTGCTGGGTTATCGTCATGAGCTGAGTATTGCGCTGGGCAGGTTGGCAAATGAACATAAGGAATCATTCTGTCAAAGTCAACACTTGCATGAACTGCTGCATAAAGGAAAGGAGCTTAATCTTAACTGAAAGATCATTTGTTGCAGATCAAGTTTCCTTAGATTTTACTAATGCCAAGGATAAGGGCATAATGTTTAGTAAGAAAAAAACAAAATAGTCTCTTTAGAAAAAAAAAATACCAGCAAAAATTGCGCAAATCCATTGGTATCAGAATGTGTCAATTACTTAAACATAGTTGTTTACAGGTTTTGAAGCTAATGAAAAGTTGTCTGAAATGACATTAAGAAAGATGATGGGTTGGGTTCATATCACATAAGCAAATGACCAACTGACGCTGCTTTAGAAATTTTCTCAGACATTGCAAGGGTTAACAGCAAAACAGTACTTTTGCACATGGAGAGAAAAATATAAGGTATGTGTCAATGAAAAAAAAAAATTGCATTAAACCTAGTAGTCAATAGGAGAAGTGCAAAATCTTGTGTGTTTTTAATTAAAATGCAAGTCCAAATGTTAACTCTTGAGATTCTGATTTGATATGATGACAAAGATTGGGAACAAAATGACTTCAGCTGCAAACAGATGTTAACTTAACCACTTGTATGCAAATTATGCCTGCAGGCAAAATCTGTAGGTGTTGCACTGTGCATGTGATAGATGAGTCATTTACTGGAAATGGTACACCTATTGCATCCACCATCTGTGCACAAAGAATACAGCTTAAGGATGTTTATGCATTACTCACTTTGCAACACTGCAAGATTGTTAGATCTGTTTTCTTACAGTTATGATCAAATGCCTGACAGGGTTTTCACTTCACTTACAGGTGGGTGTATTTCATCCTTTATATAACTGGTAACTGCCCTTTGAAAAATTTTGGACTGCAGGACTTTCATCCTTTAACAACAGTCAGTTGTGCCTGTATTCCCTTTTTTTATCATTGACGATGTTTTAAGGGAGGAGGCATTAGAAGTTCAAGTCACAAGAAATTCCTTCTTTACCCCCAGATTTTTTCAGTGATTTATGGTGTGTCACAAGCAGATGATACACAGTAGTGAATTATACAGCATGTGTGTGTGGCAAAGTTGCATTTGATTTGATCATAGACTGTTGTCAAAGCTCACGCCTGAGACAACTTTAAATAGTGTTTCATTTATTGTCAGAAAAAGGCGACTTATGTGAAAAAGGTGACTCATTCACTTGAGTCATAGTTCAGACTCTTCTCAACCTCTTAAACAAAAACAAAAAAATCTTACGAAGATTCAGATATTTCATCAGCAAAGAAAAAAGAGTATCGTAGTCACTGGCATTTTCAGAATGTGTGGCTTTTATCATATCATTGGCTGTACTAAGCGAGTTGCAGTTTGTGCACTGATGCCAATTTTAAATCCATGACAAGGAGTAAGAAAATGACTTCTTCGCAAAGATTGAAAGAAAGTTCACAAAACTTCGAAGATTGGTCCTTACTTGCCATGAAGAAACCAGTGACTACCAATGACTTCATTTATTGAATCACAGTGCTGTTTGTAGTGGGGACAAAAGTGTCCCAGCTGGCTTAAATGTCCTTATTTAGATACTTAGCAGGTCACCAGGTATGGACTTTTCAGCTGGTCAGTGTTCCCAAAAGTCCCAATGTTGGTGTAGTTTGCCTTGTTTTGGTTGTCTCTTTAGCAAGCATCTGAAAAATCCAACATTTCATCTGTCAAAAAATTGCTTTCAATTCATTGTTACAGTATAACAAATAATAATGTGTGTATGCAGTGCATGCATTAGTGCATTCACTCGCGCATTCATATAATTTATGTCGTGTGTGGTAGAATCAAATCATATCAAGGAAAAGGTGATTGGCAGTTTTGAGTACTATGCTCATGTGTTGACATAATTTGCTCATATTTTATTTTTCTACCTGTGGCATCAGCTGTCAGTACATCAGCATTTACTTTGACATGTTTGCATAACTGTAGACAAAGAAAAAAAATATGCAGAGTGCACTGTATGTTCTGCACAGTAGGTCTCCATACACACAACTTGTACAATGTTAGCCCATCCTTCAAGCATAGGATACCCATACACCAGCTTTAACTCCATCCCGCTGGATCCGTTTAAAGTTAAACAGCGAAAAGAAAATGCTGATGCCGGCATAGTGACCGTGCGTGCATCTTGAATGTTCAGTGAACGGTTATGAACCCTTGCCAAGGTCTCGAGCAAAGGCATGAACAATCTAAACAACTCTGGTAGTCTTGATCGTTTGACCTCTACATTATTGATGCATTTACCAAGGCTCACTCAAAATGCTGTTTGTAGGGGTAGCAAACTTTAGTGTCACTCAAATCACTGATCAAACGCATGAAACTAGTCTTGTAACTTGGGGAAGTGGCACAGATATGATTAAACACTAACAGACTACAATGTGTCAGAAAAACAGGTGGAGGTGGAGAAGGGCAGACTTGTGTGATTAGGAGTTAGGCAGTAGTATTGAAATTCAATCAAGCTAGCTTGTAATTTTTCAGTAAGGACAATTTATTTTAAATGATAAGAGGCGGTGATAGTCTTAATTTCCTTGAGCAGATAACAAATTGATAGCAAGAATTGAGACACCTAGAAAATCAATTTTGTGTTGGTTCTGTGTGTTCACATATATATCAGCACTTGAATATACCTTTCATTTTCTTGGGTATCCTATCTTTTACTGGTCATTGTGATAAGGGCTAAAGATTGAATAATTTTCATAGCTCCAGGCCTTCCTGTTATGAAAATTTTGTAGGATGAAATAGTTCAAAAACTGGCTGTTTTTCAAAATTGATTCAAGAAACAAAAACATTTAAACTTTACTTTTTTAAGAAAATACATTATTGATTCAAGAAACAAAAACATTTAAACTTCACCTTTTTAAGAAATACATTTAGTGTGTACATAGAATAAGTGACATATCTAGAAATGGCCCTATCATTGTAAGGTTTAGGATTGATGGCCAAATTTGCCTCTGCTCTGAAATGCGCTGTGTGACTGGCACCTACTTTTCTTCATGCACCATCACAATTTTATTTGATACAATACAAAGTGGGGGTGGGGGGGGGGGGGGGGGGGTGGTGAAGGAGGGGACTTTCATTAAGTATTCACCTACTTATTGAGCTACATTTGTTTAATTATTTGTTTGATTTATTTGTTCCAGTTGAATCGTACCAAACGGGGAAAAATGAATATGCGCACTCCACCCTCTTTACTAGACGAAGAACAAGTGGACAGTCAACCACCTGAAAATCCTGGTCCTGAAGTGGATTTTTCTGAGTACATGTGGATGGGTGAAGAACTGGAAGAGTTTGACCGACAGGTATGTTGTAACTTTGCAGAAAACAGAATTAGTTCTTTCTGATCACAGACTAGCAGTATTTTTTTACAGTTGACCATAAATTCAACATGCACCAGGGTTCATGTTTACACCAGTAATTACTGGTATCTTAATTTATTCAGACAAGAATCCGGAGAAAAATTATGAATACTGATTTGATTTTCGCTTGAGCAAGATTTGTACCTTTCTGTTGGTTTTACAGTATCAGACGTGGGAAAATAGACGTTGTGTTTTGTTCATTCAACTTGTTCTGGACATGGTGACCAGGCTATCAGTTTTATTTCACATGTTTGCTTTTTCCAGGTTTGCTGTACCAGTTTTAAAAATTTGATAGCTCAATCACTGTTTATGCTGATGATGACCATTAGTAAGAATTTTTGTGAAAGCAAACACCACTGGAATGGACATTGCAACATCATTCCCTGAACAAGCTATGACATGGAAATTGGCTCTGAGAAGACCAAGTTGATGGCCAGCCACAACTTTGCCATCAATACTGATGTCGCTGTCCTGTGTCCACAGTCAGAAGCTAGAATCTATTCAGCAGTTCAATGGGATCCATCTTTAACAGTGAGGGGTCCAAATCAGGAATTCACAAGAGGAGCAAAGAAACCCACAGCCCAGTCCAGATGAAAAGCTGTGTGGAAGGGTAACAACATCTCCCTAAAACACAAGCTCAGGCTCGTGCATGCTCTAGTATCCATTTTCCTGTATGAATCAGAGACATTGATCCTCTCAACAGATGAGGAAAGAAGAATCTAAGCTGTAGAAATGAGATGTTACAGCAAGATACTAACCGGTAGATATACTGAACACCAGTTGACAGGTGCATTAAACCAGAAGGCAGCACATAACGATACAGGATCATACGAAGGTCAATTGATGTCAGTCAGAAAAGGAAATTGCATTGGTATGACCATGTAAATGGATTCAGTGGCCTTACTGACACAGTCCTCCAAGGAACAGTTGAAGGAAGGAGACAGAGGGGAAGCAAAAACTATAAAAAAAAAAAAAAAAAAAAAAAAAAAGATGGACTGATAGCATTGCAGAATGGACAGGGATTCATTCGCAGCCTCTCAGGTCTTGGCATACTACTGATAAAACTGGAGGAATGACTGCATAGAGTTCGGGGGGGGGGGGGGGGGGGGGGGGGGGGGGTAGTGGAGAGAGAGCGATAATCATCGTAGGAGAAGAAAGTAGCAACGTGTGTTTACACAAATTTCATTTAGCAATCAATTTATACAAGACTTAATCTTCAGCATTGATCTCTGTGCACAAACATTAAGAAATGGTGGAAAACAAATAAGGAGTGTGTGTGTGTCTACATGCTGCTAGTATTTTAGAAGGGTGTATATATATATAAGTACAATAACAATTTTTACTCACATTGCTTTTAGTTATCAATCGAGTTGAAGAAATCACAGTACAAATACATGAAGACTTGGATTCTTTCACTCGATATTGGTGTGACTTGAGAGGCAAACACAACACACATGTTGGTGCATGGTTGCACGCAGGCATGCACACACACGTGTACATGCATGTACACATAATCACACAATTGCACACGGTACCCGTGCAAGTTATTAGCTGCATGATATTAATCAGCTATAAAGAACAGACCTGTAGATTAGTGCCCCTGAATGAAATATGTGCAAATCAAGAGGTTTGTATATGGCAGTTCATGTCTCAGTCTAGCATTTTCAGCAGTTGTACTATTCCTGTTAGTAAACTGTATTGAAAGACGGAGATAAAGAACAAATAATCGACATATGCGACATTCAGGTTAATACTGGAGAGTGGATAGACAGTTTAGACTGAAAACTCATAGTCAGCCTTGACACAACCTCGTCTTTGACATACAAAAATTGGGTTTGCATTGAAAGGGCTTGGTAGCAAATGTTTCCAGTGTAAATATGTACACTGTGATGCACTTACTGATTAACATAATCACTGCTTTCACAAGATCGAGTAGGGGAGTAAGATCGGATGGATCAACGTGACTGGCACTTGGCAGTCAGTTTTTTCAACTGCAGGTGGTGATGTCACAGTCTGGTGCAGTAGAGCAATGCTGAAACTTGTTTTAATTCTTTCTCGTTATCTTTTTCTTGGTGACTAGTGGAAGGGCCCATTTTCATGAATCAGTTTCACATGGTCAGAAGTGAGGTAAATAACCATTTTTCTTAGTTTGTCAGACACTTTTGTTTGTTCAGGCTGATTGATTTTGGTCATCCTCTAATGTAGACTTTTAAAAAAACACCATAGGCCCTTGGCTTTGAGTTTTAAACCTTGGCTGACAGAATTTGTTTCTTCAGGCAGATTGATTATGGTCATCCTCTAACGTAGACTTTTAAACAAACACCATAGGCCCTTGGCTTTGAGTTTTAAGCCTTGGCTGACAGCTTGCAAGTGGTCTACAAGATGTCATCAGACACAGCATTCATTTCATCCTTTGTTATAGAAAATAACCATGGATTTGTCCTGATACTGTTACAAGACCTACCTATTATTATCCCATGACTTTGATAACACTTGAAAGGCATGTATATTTGTGACCAGGTGGAAGAGGAGCTGTGGGAACAAGCCTTCATTGAGGCGTGCTTTGAAGACATGTTGGCAGAAGAAGAGCTACACTGGTACTTCAGCCAGCTACCTCACTCCGGCCATTTCCTTGTCTCAGGGTCAGCGGTGACGTTCCCCTTAGAAAACCCCTTCACAGCCTGTCCCACACTCCAGTGAATGTAAAAGGGATGATGTGAGTTGATTTTTGTGCCCCCTTTCCCTGTTTTTGTTTTTGAATATATATGTGTTTTTTATGTCTGTGTGTGTATGTATGTGTGCATGCGCTTTTAATCTTTTTTGTACTTGGCTGAAAAATTATCCAACAGTGGTAATACTTGCAGTTTTTGACTCATAATACATCTCTTCCTCTTCAGTTTTTGTGAATGAAATGCTGTACCAGATGTTCATTTTTCTTTTTTTTTTTCTTATCTGTTTAAGGAAATAATTGGAAACAGATAGGAAATTTCATAAAAGTCTCTAAGGGGTATCGCACTCCAGTTAGCAAAACAATACCATTCCATTTCCATCTGGACAAGTCCCATGCGAATGTTGATGGCTTTTTCATGTGAATCGTATCTGTCTTATGGAAATCATGCACTACATTGAAAATGCTCAATTTTTATTTCATATGCTTTCAGTTACTGAATACTAGCAAGTTACCTAAATATCCTGGGCAGAGGCATTGTTTCTCTCTGTTGCAGAAGATTTTAATTCATTTTGATTTCCAAAATTGCTTAACTGCTTATAATTTAAACTCTTTATGCCATTGATGCAGGATCTGCTTCATTTTAAGCTTATTGCTTGTTTCAAATCTGGACAATTTCCGAGGGAATAAGATTAGCTAATTTCTTTTCCTCCCAATTTGACTGTTTTTTACATCTGGTCTAGACTCACTTTTTTACTTTTTCCTGCGTAAACTCTGTCACAGACGGTACACACACATGGGTGTGTGTGTGTGTGTGCTGCGCGTATAATAGGTCTAAAAAGAGCTGGAACAGAATGGCAATCTAGTTGCATAAGATGCATCTAGATCAGAAAGAAGAGAGAGACTGATTGAATGTGGGCGAGTCAAACTGATAAAAAGTTTGGATAAAATTACATGCATGTTATGCACACAGGTGTTTTTTTTGCACACACGCACACACACTTGGACGGACACAGTTACGCTTGCACATGAATACATGCATTCAAGATGCATTCTGGGGGTTTTCTTCCTTCACAAAAACTGGGGGGTAGTCACAACCATGATGCACAGCGAGGCATGCTTCCTTCATAAGAATGGCGTTTTTCATTAGACAACCATGATATACAGCAACGTTTTCTTTCACAAAATGTGTTATGGACAACCATTGGTGTACAGCAAGGCTTTTATGATGTACAGTAAAGCTTTCCTCCTTCCCAAGCAGTGTGTTCTACTGCACAAAATATGATGTACAGCCAGACTTTCCTTCTTCACAAGAAGTGTGTTATACTGAAGAACAGTGATTTACAGCAAGGCATTCCTTCTTCACAAGAAGTGTGCTTTACTGGACAACTATGAAGGTACAGCAAGGCTTTCCTTCTTCACAAGAAGTGTGCTTTACTGGACAACTATGAAGGTACAGCAAGGCTTTCCTTCTTCACAAGAAGTGTGCTTTACTGGACAACTATGAACGTACAGCAAGGCTTTCCTTCTTCACAAGAAGTGTTTTACTGTACAACTATGACGTACAGCAAGGCTTTCCTTCTTCACAAGAAGTGTTGTACTGTACAACTATGACGTACAGCAAGGCTTTCCTTCTTCACAAGAAGTGTTTTACTGTACAACTATGACGTACAGCAAGGCTTTCCTTCTTCACAAGAAGTGTTTACTGTACAACTATGACGTACAGCAAGGCTTTCCTTCTTCACAAGAAGTGTTTGTACTGTACAACTATGACGTACAGCAAGGCTTTCCTTCTTCACAAGAAGTGTGCTTTACTGGACAACTATGACATACAGCAAGGCTTTCCTTCTTCACAAGAAGTGTTTTTACTGTACAACTATGACGTACAGCAAGGCTTTCCCTTTTTCACAAGAAGTGTTGTACTGGACAACTATGATTTCCACAAGGCTTTCCTCCTTCGCAAGAAGTATGTTGTACTGGACCACTATGATGTACAGCAAGGCATTCTCCTTTCACAAGAAGTGTTTTTACTGGATAACTGTGATGTACAGCAAGTTTTACATCCTTCATAAGTGTGTTTTACTGGACAACTGTGATGTACAGCAGGTTTCACAAGTGTGTTGTACTGGACAACTGTGATGTACAGCAAGTTTTACATCCTTCGTAAGTGTGTTTTACTGGACAAATGTGATGTACAGCAGGTTTCACAAGTGTGTTGTACTGGACAACTGTGATGTACAGCAAGTTTTACATCCTTCATAAGTGTGTTTTACTGGACAACTGTGATGTACACAGCAGGTTTCACAAGTGTGTTGCACTGGACAACTGTGATGTACAGCAAGTTTTACATCCTTCACGAGTTTTGCACTGGACAGCTGTGATGTACAGCAAGTTTTACATCCTTCATAAGTGTTTTTACTGGACAACTGTGATGTACAGCAGGTTTCACAAGTGTGTTGCACTGGACAACTGTGATGTACAGCAAGTTTTACATCCTTCACGAGTGTGTTGCACTGGACAGCTGTGATGTACAGCAAGTTTTACATCCTTCACGAGTGTGTTGTATTGGACAGCCATAATGTACAGACTGGTTTTGTTTCTTTCACAAAAAGTGTGTTTTACTGGACAATTGTGATGTACAGCTTGGTTTTCTTGTTTTTTTAACAAGTGTGTTTTGCTGACCTGCCAAGGTGTACAAGGTTTTCTTACTTCACAAGGAGTGTTGTATTGGATTACCATGATGTACAGCAAGTTTTTTCTGCCTTTGCAAGAAGTGTGGTTTACTGCTTATCCAAGATGTACACCACACAGTTTTACACAAGAAATATGGGATACCAGACAACCATAATATATGTTTAACCTGTTGAGTGCCAGTGACCGATATTTCGGTCGATAAATACTTCCCACATAAGAGCCAGCAACTAAAATTTCGGTTGGTGACCTTTCGCTGTTTTCAGCTGGAAAACCCTAGGGATTTCACTGACTTATTTGGTGTATGACGAAGGTTTAGGATCCCGTCCAGTGGCCAATCAAACCATATGTCATGACGTGTACACATACTGTCTGCCAAGTTCATTGAAAGTGAAGACCCCACAGGCTCTGAGTAATTTTCACTCACCAGCAGTAGCACTAGCAGACGACGCAACACCCGGACTTGGCGGCCTACAGTCAACTCGGAAAACCTTTCTGCTCTCGAAGCAGCGAATATTACTCTACAAGAGCACTATTCAAATCTTGATTCAGTCGATTCGCTGGACACATGGGATAGTGACGACGATTTCGTGCATGCATCGTTAATGGGAAAGTTGACCCAGCTGACACAAGCGTTGGTACGCCGAGTGAGCCAGCCAGCGTGTGTGAATCTCGGCGGCTTGAAACTGACACACGCGGCGAAGATTTGCTTTCAGTCTGTGCGGGGCGAAAGAGAAGATGGACCTATGAAGTGAGGAGGGGGGTTCACGGCAGAGTGAGAGGGGTGTGTCAAGTGGGCGTGGCAGACAATCAGCAGCTGCAACTCAAACTAGGACAGCTAGGTTTCAAGTGAATTTTTCACTACCAAATTTTTATTGTCCAGCAACACTGCATTTAGTGGAAACCCAGGGATAAAAGTTCCACCTGGCAAAAATTTCCAGCTGCATGTTTATATTTTACAAATATTTTTCTAACAAATTTTTGTCCTTTTTTCCACATTTGTTTATATAACAGCGTGGTGCTCATACCCGGATAAAGATTTCTGTTTCATTTTGATGTCAACACAATAGAGGAATAACGCAGATTCCTAAAATGTACAGTTTTATGGGGTTTTCTTAGCTGGATGAGAAACTATGAATTTTGTTTATTTTATGCAAAAACGCCCAAAAACCCTTGGCAAGGGGAGAGCACTCTTTTTACACAGACGATGGCGCTTCAGGGGTTAAAACTGAGGTGATTGCTTTCGGGAATTGAAAGAAACTTAAAAAGAATATAATCACTGTTCTGCCGAAACGAAAGAGACAAGCTACAAGACAAAACACGGTGCTTTTTGATCTCTTTGGTCTTTTTAAGGCAAGACAGACTATGTTTTAGACAATGAAAACGGAGAACAAACGGTCATTTATCTCCTCATATTGGTCACAAAATGAATGTTGTCTTACCTGAAGGAGACCAAATGGGTCGAATGCAAAGTTTATTTTTTCCCCCTTCATATTGGGGTGTCATTTTGGGTTTACAGGTCAACCATGATGTATGGTAAGCTTTTTTCCTTCACAAAAGTGTGGGTACAAGATAACCATGACATACAGCTTCAGACTTTGTTTTTGTTTGTATTGTGTGTGTTGGTTTTTTTTTCACAAGATTTGTTGATTACTGTACACCTGTCTGGTGCAGTAGAGCCTTGTTTCTTCCGAACATATGTGTTTGACTGGACACCCATGCCACATGGTGTGCAAACAGTGTAGGTGAAGAAAACTTGACATGCCTGAGGTTATGGTGTGCAAACAGTGTAGGTGAAGGAAACTTGACATTGACATGTTAACTGGAAAGACAGATGTATGGCTGTTGCAGATTGAATATGAAATGATGAATTTTGTTTTCTCAGGTGTATTCTTAATTTTCTTTACGAGGCATATGTGGAGTCGTCAGTAACTCCACACCGAGACTGTGAAAACTAGTACAGCTACTATAAACTGTGTGCAGACAGCATTTCACAATATAGAACCGATGAGTTAGACTGAAACTTGAAAGTGGGACAGGCTTGCTCTTAACATTGCCCAGAAAAAATGTATATATAGATATCCATGTGCTAAACATACATAATTTTGTGAAGTTGTTTCAGTCTGCAATTGGAATGGTGTATTTGATATTTTGTTTCAGATGTTGAAGTCATCAAAACTGAATCCTGAGGCACCTGAATTTGTTCCAAAGACTTCAGTCAAGCGATTGAATTAGCACACTGTGCCCGAGGCTTTTGATGCAGCTTAAAATGTTTGCCTCTGAATAGTCTTATTGTTTTACCATTATTCACTCTCGCTCTCTGATATGACTTCACAATTTTTTTTTTTATGGGGAAGTTTTAAAGGAAAGGTCATAACTCATGATTAAGGCTTGTCCTTTTCTCCAGCATTTAATTTGATGAAAATGTTTGCTATCCATTTGTTTCTCAGCAGCTAATGGATGAGGTTATTGAAGTATTATCTCTCACCATCATAAATGGACAATTCAATGACCATAATTTTGTTTTACTTAAATACATTGCATGCTGTTGACATTAAACGCACAATAGTAATGACTTGCACTGACATTAAACTGTTTAGACTGTCATGTTCTAGTCTTCCAAGCAGATGCTGAAGAAAAGAACTACTCTTTTACATGCAATACTATGAACAGAAATATGTAATAAATTTGATTAGACCCTGATTTGAATATTGCCACCAATCAGTTTACACTGGAAGAAAACCAAAGCACTGACATTTGCTGCTTAACTCAGTTACTGTCAGGTTGAATGAATTCTCAGTGGTTTTTGTTTTTGTTGTTTTTGTTTTTTTCTTTTTTTTTGTTTGTTATTGTGTTCATCCTTTTCTTCTTTATATAGATCTCTTCCTCTTACTCGCAGGTGTGTTTAAATCATACACATCATCTCAGAAGTCATTTTGCTGTGGTTTGTTTATGATTGGTTTCAGGATTTCATATGAATCATACCATCAGAGTGCAATATTGCTTTCTTCAACAAATCAAAAAAGCTTTTTTTTTTTTTGGTAGGTCATGAGTAAGATAAAACATAAGAGGGAGAAGGGGGTGTGAATTACTGAGTAGGAAAAAAAAAAAGAAACAGAAGCTAATGTTTAGAAAATAGAACAGATGACAAGGGAATTGAATAGAAGAACAAAATGAAAATTTAAATCTGAAATAAATAGTAACAGTCTCTCTGTCTTCTACTACTACTACTTTTTACCATTTCTAGCTTCATTTTGCTACTGTCATCTCTATCAACATTCATAGAACTGTCTGCTCAGGATACAATGTCACATTTTGTTTTTCATTGGCTCACAAGTATATAAGAAAAGGCTGTAGAGAACATAATGCACCTTTCATGTGATCTTGGTTTTGGAAGATTTCTTTTTTTTATGGAATATTATTTTGTAAATGTTTGTGGACTCTTGTCTTCACACTTCACTGTTAACTGCACCACTGTTCAAATTCAGTGATTTACCACTGTTTTCCACTGCTTTTCATGTTTGTCTTGAAGCTCAAGTTAAACACGTTTGCCAGGTATGGTTCTACTGTGAAGATAAGGATAGGTTTGGAGGAAAATGCAAGTTTATGTAATATAAAGCGCAAAATACAGCCACACCTGCACTGTGAATAAGATCCATCACTTTCTTCTCTCATGAAACGTGACCTCTGAATTAGAGCATGATGCGAGCTAGGACACCACACTTCCGCACTTTCACTGCCCCCAATCTGTTCACTGCCTGTCGGCTGTCGGGGAGAGTTAAGTGCTTTGCAGATAGGGTGTTCATTTGTGTGCTTCGCTGATGTGATTCTAAATCTAAAGTGAGTAACTTGCCTTTGGTCAAGATGCAGGCTTGTTTTTATTTGCTCCCAAAGTCTATGGTTAGGCGTTTCCACATCCAGAAATGATAGTAGTTTGTCTCTGCATGGCATTTGATGTAAAAACAACAGGTCTTAGTATTTTTCACTTAACTCACACCACTTTGCTTCCATGAATTAGTATTTTACTTAACTCTTTACCACTTTGCTTCTGAGAATTGAAATGTCTATATATGAAGCCATGCCTTCAGAATTTTTCTGTTGTTACAGTTTTAGCGATCATAAACATTTTCTTCACACTTCACTGTTAACTGCACCACTGTTCAAATTCAGTGATTTACCACTGTTTTTCCACTGCTTTTCATGTTTGTCTTGAAGCTCAAGTTAAACACGTTCGCCAGGTATGGTTCTACTGTAAAGATGAGGATAGCTTGGAGGAAAATGCAAGTTTATGTAACATAAAGCACAAAATACAGTCACACCTGCACTGTGAATAAGATCCATCGCTTTCTTCTCTCATGAAACGTGACCTGCCCATTCCTGTACAACTTCTAAATGTTAAGTCATATACCTATATTTTGATATGTAAATATGACACATGTTCATGCATAATTTTAGTTGGTCAGTTAACAGTCAAAACGTAATTCTGTTTAAAATATAACACCCAAAATGTTCAAACTTTCGAGAGTTAAGAGTCAGTTTATGCCATATGGAGGCCTAAAAGCTGTTCACACTCATGTCAGTATAGTACCTTGGCAGCATTCATGCATTTGAGAAAGATGGTTTGGGTCACTGGATCCTTTGCCTTTTTTTTTTTCATTTTTCTTTTTTTTTTAAAGCTTCGTTTGCTTATGAGATCATCTTGTTTCCAATTGAAATTTTCTTTGATATTAAGTAAATGATTCAGGGCTAATATAAAGATGATTAAGTAACAGAATCATATGTATTTAGAATCATGGCTTATCATGAGTGAGAATTGAATGTGTCTTGCAGTGAAGAAGGACCATAGTGTTCCAAGTTGCAGGTCTGCGTCTCTTCTTTTGTGACACTGCAAAAAGTAAATTTGCACCGAGTAATATTACACAGTTCTGTAACAGCTGAAGAGAGGACTGCTACCGCTAGACTAAATAATAACAAAGCAGTTCAGACTTGGTCAACCTGACATGGATTCTGAGTTTTAATAATTAACTTTTTTTCATTCATCAGGCTGTGATCTATATCTGTCTGCTTTGTATGATAACAGTCTCATTCTCTTTAGAATATTGAATCAAAATCGGATTAAAATGAAAACATTGTCACTTGCATTTATTTACAGGCCAGAGTATAAATCAGTATGAATGAATGTAATTTTTAAAGAGGAAAAAGAGAGAGGTATGAAAGTATGCGAAAAAGGGTGGTGAATGTTTCCATCGATATTCACATCATGTTGATATTGCTGTAGTGTCATCACATGGCTTATATATTGATTGCTCATTTAAGTGGGTGGAGATGGCATTCCTTAATTGAGTGATAGCACATTATTGCTTGTCTTTGGTGGCTGTTTTACAGATGAATTGTATGTGCATTGTGATACTAGCATTAAAACCCAACATGTCATCTTGTGAAGTTGTGATACTGAAAAAGGGGGGAGGAATGGCCAGCCAAACAGTTTCAAGTGTCATGATTTGGTCTGTTTTCATGTTTGTTAGTGATGCTGTATTGTGCGTGTACAGAGTAATGACTGCAGACAAACTGAACGCATGTTTTAACTTCTCTTTCTGCTGTAGTGTTTGGAAAACCAGAGTGCGTTATATAATGATTTGGGCCTGAATGTGAACTTTAAAAAGCCATGTGTGTTTTCCCAGTCTGGATGTAAGCTGTCGAGGTTTGTTTTTGTTTTTTTTGTACAAGGAATTCTCGTTTGTATGAGAGGAAACTCTAACCAAGCATGGATTTCTTCTATCTCACTATTACAAAGTGACATATATTCTGGAGGGATATTGATAGTACTGACTTGTTTACGTGCAGGCCCAACTTCTCACTTTTTTCTGCGTTCTGTGTCAACCCTTAATTTACTTTATATTTGAAATATTAAAAAAATTGTACACATGGAGAGACTTCAACTTATTAGTAGATGGTGCTTTTTTGTTTGGGGGTTTTATTTTGTTGTTAATAAATAAATGTCAGTAGTATATATGTTTTCAAGAAAGTAGAATGCCCAGGCATGATTTTGTTCTGCCTGATAAAGAATCATAGTGAAGAAAACTGGCAAGCAAGTTTTTTGTCAATGTTTTGAATAACAGTTTTATTCTTTTTTTAAACTTTGGTGCTTCTGTATGAATGTATGAATGAATTCAGTACCTTTATATGGAAGCTTAGATCAGACTTTTCTGTAAGTAGGGTTTATGCTTATCACGGCTAACATGAATTTTGATCCTTTTTTTTTTTTTTTGATATTACAGTGGCCTGTTTTCTAATTCTTTCAAGACACAAATAAAAGAAATAATTGTGAAATATACTTTAGAACAATATAATGTGATTCCAGAACGTGAAAAAGATGAAGGGGGATATACAGTTGATTTGGACAGTACACATGTATACATCTTTTTTTCAGCATTGATGGGAACTCCACATGAGACAAGGTGCAATCTTTTGAAATGTAAAGAAGGGGGATTATCGTGATTTTAAACCAATCTGAGCTTTTTCTGTATACACAAATTTTAAGAATCTAATACACGGATATATCAGCTGTGGTTATTTGTCTTTTTTTTCTGTTCTTTGGTTTTATGTGCATGACAGTCATCCTTGCTGCTTGATTAAGGAATCCAATTTTTGAAGAAGCCTTGATAATCTCTCCCTCCGCTTCTTCTCTCTCTAATTATGTTTTCATATTGTCTGGTATTACATGAAATATCAGTGATATCATTCAGGGCAAACTGCTTTTATGATCAATAAGTTATGAAGGGACATGATTTACATGGACACCACAGCAGGGCTGGAATGCCCGCCTGATTGTCCAGGCTAACTAAACTAAGCCTTGATGATGGACAAGTGGAAATGCTGTCTCCTCTCGTCTGTCGGCGAAAGGATGGCTGAACATTTGGCTTTGAGGCAGACTGATGACATTTCCCTCCTCTGCTTTTCATTTCTTTTTGCACTTGCAACCTCAGATCCTTATTTCAAACGCGGTGGGGGAGGGGGGGGGGGGGAGTTCAGAGAACAAAACCCTTCAGGGTAGTGTCTGTCTGAGACAAGGTATATTTTTTTAAAAACGAAAGTTTTTGCAGCATGTAAGCATTGTGCTTGGGCCCTTTGTTTTTAAATGTATGTGGATATAAATTGGATCTATTATATTCAGAATGCGTGTGTGGTGATAAGGGAAAGAGATAGAGCATACAGAGATGGAGGACATGAAGATTTTATCAGTTCAAATTGGTCTGGGAATGTATGAATGGGGAGAGAAGCATGATATATTCATTCTCAGATTTTCTTTTTCTTACACACTTCTACAAGGTGAGAGAAAGTACCCATTCATATTCTGCAAGAATGGTGACAGAATAGATTTTTTAAAGTCTGTTTTATGCCTAATGTCTTGTTTGCAAGCCTTCGTTGCATGTGTACAGGTAATGTCATGTTAAGTAATGTCTGCTTACTTTTCACTGCCCTACTCACAGTTACTTTGACTTTTCTTAGGGAGGGCAAGTAGAAATTTGAGGGGACAAGCACATTGTTTTTTCTACTTGTCCCCAGGATGATTCAAAATTATGAGGGAATTTCTAGCCCTGCACAGTTTCTCTCATAAAGCAGCATGGATACTGTTACAAGGCAGCAATATGTTGTTGTTCCTTAAAGTACCAACACACACACACACACACACGAACACACACAGAGAAATATATATATATATATATGTAGGTGTGTGTATATACATGTGTGTGTACATGCACACGTATATATATTTTATATATACTTCAGTATATGTCAATAGATGGGTACAAATGGCCCAGCTGTATCTTTTCCATGACCCAAACTGCATTCATACATTTGTGAACAGCCATGTGAAATTGACAATGGTTTGTGTGTGGGGGGGTTGTTGTTTTTGTTTTTTCACAAATGGCAGCTTAACCTTCCTCTCGGTTTCATTTTGTCAGTACACATTTGGAAACCTCGAGATAACCATTGGGAGATTTTAAATGCCCATTAACAGGCAAAAGGCATGTTTCAAGTAGTATGGCCAGTTTGTCTTGTTCCGTGTTTCATTTGACGCCTTTACCAAAGATTCTATTGAAGTTGTCCAGAATTTTAGTGAAAGGCCAGTTACTTTTAAACAAGGACAAAAGAGTGTACTGCAATCCAACAGAAATCAAGGTGTTGGTGGTTTGGACTGGCCTAGTGCCCCCTTTAATTGCTCGCTTTGTGAAAGATCGTTCTTTTGACAATTGAAAAATGTTTGTATGGACCAAGGACTGTCCTTTTCATATTACACACACACGTTGCTAACAGAATAGTGGTCTATATATGTTTCCTAGATTTTTTAATTCTTTTTTGCATTTGATGACAAACAAGTTTGGTTTTTTGTACTGGTCATTTTGTATGTCCCAGATATCCAGTATATGTTCACTTTGATCTTGTTCAGGACAAGCTTTCAGGTTTAACATATAAGTATGGAAAATGGGATGGTTTGGTTCAAGGTCCGATTTCTGGTTGATTTTAAGACATTAGTCAACATGTGGTTGATTCGGATGCCAAGACATGGGAAATTACAATCAGAACACACTGTCTCTCTCTCTTCTCTCAGCTTTCTTGTCTTGTGTGATTACTCTTTGTCTTCCTCTGTATTTCATGTAAACTGCATTTTACATGTGGATAAAAATGAAAGCCTTTTTTTTGTGTGCAAAAAGGTGATGTCTGCCATTGATGAACGATCTTTCAATTTTTGTTGATGCTTATTATTGTTGTCTGATATTTTGCATGTTTTTTAATCATTTGTGATGAAGAATATTTTTTTCAGAGGTGAAATGGATCAGATGTATTAAAAATGCAGGGGAATGGCAGAAGGAATAAGAAAGCAGATACAGTACTTCTACCTCCCTGAGAAAGGATTCATTACTGTTCCAGAGGAAGAGTAATAGATATATATATCATCAGTGACTTGGTGAATGAGATTAAAGAGCAAAACCTCAAACGAAAAAGAGAAACAAAACTATTTAAGTTTACTGAGAAGTTTAGACAGCAATTCATTTTGTTTTGAATCTTTCAGAATAAATGTTGGTGGTTATTTGTTTTGAGTTGGAAGAAGCATTTTGAATGAGAGAGTGAGAGACATTTGTTGCTATTGGTTTTGATGTTCTGATGTTCTGTTTGCATTTTTGTTGAGTTGTGGAAAGACTGGAATAAAAGTATTTTTATACTTAATTATTGGCTTACGTTGTGATGGAACCAGGTGATGGCTGCTTGGAAAAGTCATAGAATGTTGAGATGTGTGTGTCTATGGAAAATGTGCAAAAACAATCAACTTTCATGCAATCGTTGTACATTTCTATACAGAAAATGATATTAAAGTGTTAAAACGGAGAAACATGCGTTATCTCATGCTCTCATGCATATGCAAAAATGCCATGCTTGAAAAACCAGGTACTTCTTAAGAATGTTAGCTTCAAAAGAGCGGTGGGAGAACATGTCAACAAAATGAGAAAATAAATTGATCAGTGTCAGCCATGTAGCTGGACAGTCAAATGTACAATCTGTTAGTGCATATAAACATACACGAACATAACTAACCAATCAATCATTCAATCAGCAAACATTACATCCCGAGTCAGTCGATGGATCAACTTTTTCCACCAGTCAAATAATCGGTGTGATTGTATGTCGATCAAGAAATCAACAGATCAGGAAAGTCGGTAAACCAATCCATTACCCAATCATTCAATGAACCGGCCAACCAGCCAAACACTTGATATTCAGCCATCCCTGTATATTACTTAAACAATTGGTCAAGCAAATAACCACCACTACCAAACACACACACACACACGCACACACCCTTTTCACCAACAGTATGACCAGAAAGGGAGAGAATTGAAATAAGGATTAACATTTCTATTCACCACATGACCAGTTGAAAGGAATAGCAACGTACAAGAAGACTGATGACCAATTGTACAAACACAAAAGCCTTTCAATGTAATCGGAATTAGCTGGCAAGATATATTTGTAGGGTGAGAAGGGGGAGGGGGTATTTGGGGAAGGCTGGTTAGACCGTAATTGCCAATCAATTTGTCAACTGATCAATCATACCAGTGACCCATGTGTATCACAATGGACTTTATGTAAAACTGTGTATGCTAGCCACTATTAGTGGCTTCAATATATTTGTAAAATGGCTTCTATGAAGACACATACTAAGCTCAAATAGGAAGACATGAGATTAAATCTTCACATTATTCGAGTCAAATGGTATGTTAAATAGGGCAAGTTGATCAAAGACAGAGATGTTGCATGCGAGGCAGAGTCCACAGTACATCCATAAATACAGACACTCAAATCCTTGAGAGAGAGAGAGAGAGAGAGTTGGCACAAATGTAAAGACACACGTGCGTGCGTGTACTTGTGCACGTGTACCTGCGTGTACACACACACACACACACACACACACACACATTTGAAACATCAGACAATAGAGAATATGGCATATGTGTGCAGAGAGCAGGTACACTGAGTGAGAATCAACCATATTGTTGTGATTGTAATGCAGTTTGGTTTTGAAGTGATATATTCCATGTAGATGGAAATGATCAGGCTGTATAAATGAAGTAACGAAATAATGGAATAATCACACAGCAGTTTTTTTTTTTTTTTTTTTTTTTTTTTTTATATATATATATATATATAAAAAAGATATATATATATCTTCTCAAAACCAAATTGAAGACCTAGCGATTTGGGGGACAACAACATAAAAAATTAATTTTTAATCAGTCGTGTTAAACTCTATGAATCCATAGTCTGTGTTGCTTCTATATTGTCCTGGGCTTAATGGTCGTAGAAAATGTATAATATGCACACACACACACACACACACACACACGCGCGCGCGCGCGCGCGCTCGCACGCACGCACACACACATCTTCCCTCCACCCATCTATCCTTTCATTCACCGTTTTGTGTGTGTGTGTGTGTGGGGGGGGGGGGGGGGGGGGGTGTTGCCACACCTGTAAACCATCTTTTTAACATTATAAGATGCAGGGATGCGATAGAAACATACAGACAGGCAAAATCATCTTGATACTGGCAACTCCCAACCTCATACCTTCCCAAATCGGTATAAAACAAACAAAAACATACAAATACAAAGAACGAAGTTTACGCATCTCTCTGAGTTTTTTATCATTATCATCGGCGGTTTTACAGTGTGGCACTTTGTGCAATACTGATAATAGCTTCACACTACGAAAGGCAGGCTCCGAATGCCTAGATTTAGCCTTGTGGAAGAGTACCAGGTTCACACAGTAGGATGTTGAGTTCAAATCCCATTTGTGCCTGGCTTAAAACCTCACTCTGTTTTCCTGCCCATCATTATTCCGGTGGTGACATTGTGGTGTTAATTATAGGCCCCCTTCCCTTCGTCCCCCTTTCTCTCACCCCCCTTGCCCTGATGTGCTCCTCTGTTAAACCCAGATGGTTATCTGCATCTGCCATGTCACATAAGGTGTTTTGGACGTTGAATCTGCATGTGAAAAAGAGGCGTTAAGTCACAGTGCTGAAACATCATCTGGTTAAAGTTAAATCGTGCCGTCAACGGAAGAAATATATGTGACAATAATCGCAGCTGTGACGTCATTGTTGCGTTATGCTCAAGTACATGCACGAGTTACGTTTTCTTACATAGTTCCCATGCTGATTGTCGCCCGTGACGTCTTTTTTTTGGCAATGTGTTTAAAAAAAAAAAAAATTCCGCGCAAGATGTGAGGCACAGAGAGATCATTCGTGTGAAATGCCCAATTCACAGAGTTTCCAGAAAACGCTTTGTAAGTAGTGGCCCTTTGACAGAAATACGCAAAATCTGTCCATAGCCATTATTTCCTTTCAGAAAGCTACCATGTAAGTTGAAAAGTGAAAAACGAAAACTTTCTCCAGCCATAGAAAAATGATATTTCCTGAAATGCTACTGTGTAATGTTTAATGTTTTTGTTTTCGATCATCAAACTGCTCGTAATCAGGGCCACGAATCGATGTTGTTGTTGTTGTTGTTGTAAGGAAATGTTTGGGGTTTTTTTTCCTGAACCAGTGAAATGCTAATATCGATGAGCATGCATGATTTTGTCATTTTCTTCAGCTCTGAAAACAAGTATGAGAAAGAAAAGAAATAAAAAATTCATGCGAGGGAATGCATGACAAACACGCATAGTAAAAGCAATGCCGGCACGCACACAGGCATAGATGCCAATTAAAACCGAGTATCTTCACAACACACACACGCGCGCACACACACACACACACACGCGCGCACGCGCGTACATACGCACGCACACATGCACGCGTTCAAATGCATACACTCTCGCCCCACTGCTCTCTCTCTCTCACACACACACACACACACACATGCACGCACACACACGCATATACACGCGCGCACACGCACGAACGTACACACAGGTATGAATGGAAATAAATCTAAAGTATATAGTCGCTCAAAAATGAAAAAAGGAAAGAAAAAAAAAAAAAAATAAGAAGCTACTCAACGCCCATGACAATGTGCTAACGTGTGTGCACGTCACTTACCAATGTTTATGAATGTGCATTGTCACAAAGATACTGTGCATCGTTTTGCATTAACCATGAATTATCAGTTCTGTTTTTGTCAGTGTGACGCACTATTCATCAGCGCATGTTCATGCCTATTATGAGCATGACGATGATGCTACTCACTATTAATTATTATGAAGAAATGTCCTTTATACGTGAATGCCAATCATTGTTACATTGTTGGGATTTGCGACAAAACTTGCTGTGCATATAAATGCACATTACCCACGTATCATTACGGCAGTTTACTCTCTCTCTCTCTCCGAGTGTGTTTAGCCAATAATCAGTTGTTTGTTAGCATTTCCAAACTTTGTTTCAGTAAGTAGCTATGCCTGTTATCAATTTAGTATTTTGGACGAAGCGATAAATAGAGTTTGGGTTTATGAATTGGCGCACGTAACAGACCTTACACCAGTTGTCCCTGACAAAATTCTGTAGGGAAATCCACGGTTAAAATGTAAACAAGCTTACACAGGCAGAATATGCACGTCAACTAGACGCTTTTGTATCTAGTATTTGTCTTTTGTATCTCCTGTATTGTGTGTGTGTGTGTGTGTGTGTGTGTGTGTGTGTGTGTGTTTCAAATGTTTGTTCTTCGGACCCACTTTGAATGTCTGTCGGGAGTAACAAGAGAGTAGGTTGGTTGGTTTGGTGGCTTGGTGCTTGGTGGCTTCTTCAACTGTTTTTTGTTTTTTTTTTTTTCATCTGTTATTTTCTCTGTCCCATCTTCTGTGCCACCTCGGTGGCATTGCTCCCACGCCACCTCATTTTGACCCCCCCCCCCCCCCCCCCCTCCACAGCCACAGACAGCACCGACCCGCCCCAGCCCCAGCAATCCACAGGGAGCAGTCAATGTCAAGTCGTCAAAGAAGCAACCCACCGGAGGAGATACTGCACTGCTGCCGAGATAATTAGATGGTGTTCAGCGGCCCCTGTTCCGATCCAACATTCGCAGGACACCACCTACTTAGCCCTCTACGGACGACAATGATTGCCTATTCGCGGAGCCGACATGAGTGAGCTTTCCCTCCGGAGGGCGCCACCACGTCCGTCCCAACGAATTTGCCGATACGGTGACCCCGTTGGAATCAAACCAAGGCCATAGACGTGGTAAGGATATCGAAACTGAGGTCAGCATGAGAGTAGGGCCTGATGGGTCACAGAATTAGGTGGGTTTTTTTTTTTTTTTGTTGTTTTTTTTCTTTTAAAACTGATCGATGAGAATGAGGATGAAGATGATGTACGGATTTCCATTCCGGTCCGAGACTGCATACATGGCTGTACTCTACGCTCACTTTCTTAAGATATCCCGGTGTCAGCAAGCTCCGAGAGACAGACACACCTGCAATGTTGGTCAGGAAATTTGAGCAACACTGTCTGAGACGCACCCATTTAATGGATGAAACTCGACTGTGTGGTCCCAGTCTTCCCAGTTGAGCGCATAGCAGGCTCAACTCGAGTAGGAGCAGGTCGGGACAGAAGAATCCCACATGACTCTGATGGGAATCGAACCCAGCCGGGAGTCCACGATGCTAAACCACTTTGCCACGGTAGCTCGTTGACTGGATGGTCAGTTGTATGCTAGTTTACTTTGTCGTCCGATAGTTACTTTTTTCCCCCTCCGCACCCCCGCCTTTACTATTTATTTTTGTCTTTTATTTTTTTTCCTTCTATGTTTTTCTTTTTTGTTTTCCTTTTTCTTTTTCACTTTTCTTCCTTTATTTTGGGTTTTTTTTAAGGCGGTCGGTCCCCCCCCCCCCCCCCCCCCCCCCCCCCCTTCCTTTATCTCTCACGCACCATGCGGGTCTGTATGATCTATTGCTATCAATGGACATAATTTGCTGGTTTTAATGTTTTGGCGTTTGTTACAGCGCGTCAGGGTTTATTTCTGTACTAGTGTTTGGTGCAGTGACACTCTCACACTGTGTTTCACAACAAGATACAAGAGTTATATATACAAAAAAAAAAAAAAAAAAAAAAGGCTCGGACATCTTCCGGGAACCATCCTTGAAACGAAAGACGAAAATAAGTATGCAAGGATGATACCAGAAGTGCGCGAAGGAGAGGAGAGGAACAGAAAATCAAGAGAGAGAGAGAGAGAGACGTAGTAAAGAAAAAACGTACAGCTCGTCTGGCAAACCGGCCTGTTCCCCTGAAGGCTATCCTTAGTGGGAGCACAAAGAGAACGCTTGCTCGCGATAAAAGCGAGCGCGTTGGGACAAGCGCTTGAAATGTTGCTCCAAATTTGCTTGTGCCGCACAAAAACACGCTCGCTTTATCGCGCCTGCGATTTGAAGCGACGCTTGGAAAGCGTCAAGAATCAAAAGTTAATTCTTTCTCGCGAGCAAGCGTGTTCCTGGTGCCCCGTCGCGTGTTGTCTCGAGTCTGGCGAGTGCGGTGTGTGTCGCATTTTCTCAGTCTCTCAGTGACAGTCTGACCAACATGGATAATTGGTTGTTGGTGAAAGTTGCACCAGTTCTTTATTATCTTTGGTTCAATTCTTCTAAGATGTACTGAATGTCTCTTGGCTCATTCTCAAGTAGGAATGAAAACGAGAAGGGCTCCTTTTAAGCAAAGGAAACAATTTATGGTATTCACTTTCCATTCGCCTCCTTTGATTAATCTCATGAACGCCCACTCTTTTTTGCGTTTTTTCCTAGGATAATTTTCGGCAGAACACTGTCCAGCAACAAAAGTTCGTCTTCACTTGAATCCGCCATACTGCCAAATGACCTAGCTCTACCAGTCGCGAGCGCGCTGTACAATCTTTCTCTTTGTGCACCTCAACGCCAAGCAAGCGCTTTCTTTTACAAGCGCTCGCGCTATCGCAATCACTCGCTTTATCGCAAGCGTTCTCTTTGTGCTCCTACTTATAGCGAAAAGGAGAGACCGCAAGGGAGACACGAGGAAATCATGGCAGCGAGACAAACAGTATCAATGTGAGAGCGAGCGAGAGAGCGAGAGAAATTCTATCCTCCTATTTTTTTTTCTGCTGTCATTCATTTTCAATTCCCCCCCCCCCCCCCCCGTTATATTGACTCATACTCACCATGTCTCCCCCCCCCCCCCCCCCCCCCCCAGTTACTTTATTCCTTCATTCCTCCCTTCCTTCTCTCATATAAGGTTACGAGTTCTTGTTTGTCTCTTTGATTGTTCAGCTGTTCGTTTCATCGTCGATGTGCTGCTTGCTGTTAATTAAACTTGCCGACAGAAAGATGGAAAGGTTGAGAACTGTGTGGCGAGTAGGCCTGGTCAGAATCACCGACTCTCAACACCCCTCCCCTCTCTCTCTCTCTGTTGTGTACGTGCGGGCGGCGCGCGCGCGTGTGTGTGTGTGTTTATTCATACATGTTTACCCGAGTGGCTCCGTTTATCGGCTTATTCAAATAGTTAATCAAGCTAAGTTCATGACATCAGGTGCAGACATTAGAATATAAATGTCAGATCAAGAATTAAATATGCTTCAAAATGAGAGAGAGAAAGCGCATTCTCTGTGTCCTTGTTACACAGAATTTTTGATTTAATAAAGCCATTGAACGCCACCAGTTACTTTTTTTCTGTATGGGAGTGCATGTTACGTACAGTGTATTTGTTTTTCACTCTGTGTTGCACACATTAAAAAAAAAAAAAAACTTTTATTCACGTTGTGAATCATGTTATTGGACATGTTGAAAAGGGGGAAAAAAACGTACAAACAGCTCAAGTGTTACCACAATCGATGTTATGCCATCTTACAATTGGGCATTTGATGTTGCCTCTCTCTCTCTCTCTGCCTCAACGTGTCTCTGTCTGCACCTCTCAGCTTCAGTCTCTCTGCTCCACTCTGTTTTTCTCCCTCCGTCTTTCTCTCTCTGCTTTCAGTATGTCCCTGTCTGTCTGTCTGCACCTCATCTGTCTCATCTTTTTATGCTTTAGTCCCTATGCGGATACAAGGGGCTCTTTCAAGACAAATAGCTCCCTCACTTAAAATGTCCTGTGCTAGTGAGCTTCTCTTTCTTGTCACTCTAAGAGGAGGGGGGGGGGGGGGGGGGGGGGGGGAGGGGGGGGGGGCAGCAGGGAAAGGGAGGACAGGGATGATTAAACAGGAGGAATGATGGGGACAGGGGTGGGAGAGGCCAAAGACAGAGGGAAGGGGAAACACGCGGTGAAGGGGAAGAGGGGACGCGGACAGGGGGAGCAGAGGGTACAGGGGAGATGGTGGTGGTGAGAGGTGGAAGGTAGGAAGAAGGATCGGGCAGGGACCCAAGGGAGATTGGGGGGGGGGGGGGGGGGGGGGGGAGAATGACGGGGTTTGTGGAGACGAGAATGGCAGAGGAATGGTGGGGGGGGGGAGATAGAAAAGGGAAAGATAAGATAATGTTGCTTATAGCCCAGCCGACCGCAAAGGGCCATATCAGGGCTGTCACCACGTTAAAATCAACTCACAGGTCATTCATTCACACAATTCTTTAAAATACATCGTCTAAAACTCACCAAAACTTTGTTAAAAATCTTTCCACTGTAAAATCTCAGATCCAATGAAAAATGTTAACTTCTTTCAAGAACTCAAAGATCGCGTCAGGCGGAAAATCTCTGAACAAGGTTTTCATGGAATCTGCTGTAAAATGTTTGTGTCTCACATCGTGCAAGTCCCAACACTCTAAAAGAATATGTTTCACTGTGAGTGGCACATGACACGGAATGCTCCACGGAGCTTTCTTCACTCTTTAAAAGGTATGAATGGGTAAAATACGAATGGCGGGTGTGCAGCCGGCATAGAACTGTTTTCTTCTTTACGACCACCAGACGTAGATGAGAGGAACTCCTTTAGGTTTGGACGGATCTGAAAAAGTTTTATTCGTCTGTGTATTCCAATCTACCTGCCAGAGGTCTCTGACATAATCGTTAATTTTGGGTTTCCGATCTGAGCAGGGGATATATATATGTTGGACATTTTCTCTCTTGTGGCATTCTTGGCCAAACGATCAACCATTTCGTTCCCTCCGATGCCAACATGACCAGGAACCCAAGCCAGAAGAATGTTGTAACCCTCTACTTTCAACTTGGTAAAAAGTTCAAAAAAGTGTAAGAGTTCTGGATGCTGGAGGTTGCAGCCACCTATGGCCTCCAAAGCTGACAGCGAATCCGACAGAACCAGAATGTCCCTCTTCGTAGATTGCGAGATTATCTCAGTTCCAGAACCAGAGCTGTAACCTCAGCAGAGTAAGCAGAAGCATCTGAAGGAATATGTTCTAACAGTATTTGAGAAGGAGCACCAGGGCAGTAGGCTGCACAGGCCACTCCATCTTCAGACTTGGAACCGTCAGTGAAAATTTTTCTGATAGGATGGGAGTTTTGAACAGAGCTCAGCATACAATGCTTGTTGTGTGCAAGAGAGCTGGTGGACTCTTTGCGAAAAGCTGCAAAATCAAAACGAATCTCTAGTGTGAAAAAGGTCCACGGAGGTTGATCTGGAACTTGGGAAAATCGGACACAACTCCTAGGTCTAGACCTGCATTCCGCGCGTGAGGCTGCATACGAAGGCCAAACGGCGGAATACAGTTAGCGTTGTTTTCGAATTTGCCTTGGAACTGAGGGTCAAAGACACAGTCATAGGCAGGGTTTCCGGTCCCGAGAGCAGTCTGATATAGTAGTTCAAAGATAGTTTCAGCCTGCGGTTGGACAGTGAGGGTTCACCTGCTCTGCGTACAGGCTGTACACAGGGGTGGTGCGGAATGCTCCAATGACAGAGACGGAGCCCTTGATGGTGAATATGGTCCAAGAGTTTGAGGTAAGATGGTCTTGCAGAGCCGTACACAGCACAACCATAATCCAATTTGGAACGGACCAAGGCTCTGTAGAGGTGCAGCAAAGTTTTCTTATCAGCACCCCAGTCAGTGTGTGCTACGACCCGTAGAATATTCAGAGCTTTCTGGCAAGAAGTTTTGAGGTTTTTAATATGGCTGAGAAAGTTGAGTTTTTGATCACAAATAACCCCCAGAAATTTGGCTTCTTTAACAGCTGGAATGGTGGTCTTATCCAGAAATTTCAGGATCAGCAAAAAATTGACGAAAATTGTGAAAAAGGACTGACTGGGTTTTGGTACGTGAGAAGGTAAACCCGTTTTCCTTGGCCCACCGTTGAATCTTGTTGACACAAAGTTGGAGTCGACGCTGTGCGCTGGCGTAAGAAGCTCCAATTGCGTACAGCGCGAAGTCGTCAACAAACAAAGAGAGACTCGGAGCCCTGGCTTACCGATTTCACAATGTCGTTGATTTTAATGCTGAAAAGAGCAGAAGAAAGGATGCTCCCCTGAGGTACACCCAACTCCTGCCCATGGATGTTCCGAGAGTGTGGTGCCAACACGCACCTGGAATTGTCGATCAGCCAGAAAGTTTTTGATAAACAGAGGCAGATAACCACGAAAACCAAGTTTATTCAAATCCATAAGAATTCCCGATTTCCACATGGTGTCATACGCTTTTTCTAGGTCGAAAAATATAGCGGCCACATGCTGCTTATTGACAAAGGCGTTGCGGGATGGTGGTTTCCAGACGGACTAAATGGTCAACTGTCGAGTGGTACTTGCGGAACCCGCTCTGCTCACTGGCCAAAAGGCCATCGGTTCCAGCTTCCACATCAGACAGGAGTTGACCATCTTTTCCATCAGCTTACAGAGGCAGCTGGTCAGAGCTATTGGGCGATATAGTTGATGGGTTGGTAGGGTCCTTTCCAGGCTTTGGGATTGGAATGATCAGGGCTTCCCGCCAGAAGGTCGGAAAGTACCCTGTGGTCCAGATATGGTTATAGACTTTAAGAAGGGTCTGGAGACAGCTTTCTGGAAGGCGTTTCAAAACCTGATAACAATGTCAATGTCATCCAGACCAGGGGTAGAATCATTGCAGGTTCGCAAAGGTGATTTTATTTCGTCGATAGAAAAAGGAAGATTGTAAACTTCCGAGTTGTCTGATGTGAAATTGTGTGAAGATTTCTCTCCGATTTGTTTGTTTCTAAAAAGACTGCAGATTTATTTGAAGACGAGGAGTTCTGGGTATCTTTGGCATTTGAGGTTTGAGGAAGTTGGAATGGAGGCCTTGGCGCATTTTATGAGGATATTGGAAACCGTTTCTGCGGGATCCGGACTTTGTAGAACTTCCTCGGCGAGTTCCCCATGGACAGTTCCTGCAAAAAGATCCCAGTTCGTGTTGTTGAAATTTAGATGTTCTGGAACAGTGCAGCTTTCAGACATTTTGGATTTTGGAACAATTGGAAAATGGTCACTCCCATGCAGATTGTCAAGTGCCGACCACTCCTAGTCCAGGACCAGCGAGGGATCGCACACTGACAGATCCAGACATGAGGGAGAGCACCATTTGCAGAGTAGAGGAAGGTTGGAGATCCATCATTAAGACAACACGGGTCAAGCTCTGAGAAGACGTTTTCCAGAAGGAGACCTCTAGACGAAGTATCAACGCTACCCCAAGAGAGGATTGTGCCCGTTGAAATCGCCCAACAGCAAAAAAGGTCGTGGAAGCTCCTCAATCAGGCTGACCAGTTCTGTCGACTGATGGATACAGGAGGCAGATATAGACAGCAAATAGTGACTGTTTTATGCAGAGAGACTCTGGCAGCTAAAGCTTGGAGGGAAGAGCTGAGGTAGACAGGGCTAAACAGAAGAGATTTGTGGATAGAAAAGGGAAAGGACAGGGCAAAGATGGAGGATTTCATTCCAAATTTAGCAAGCTCTTTGCCATACCGGACGCATCAAAATGGAATCACTTCGTGGTATACTCACGGTGGAAAAGGGTAGAAGCGATGTGGCCGAGGGGGAGACAAGAACAAAAGAAGGGGGCAAAGAAGAGGAAAAACTGGGAACTGGGAGCGACTGTGCAGCAAAGACAGGGGAGGGAGAGCATAGTGGGAGAGAGAGAGGAGAACTTCAGGAAAGGGAAGGGAGGGGGGAGGATCGGCTAGGGCAGGGGAGGAGGACGTGGTCAAGATTGGGGGGGGGGGGGGGGGGACGGGGGCCGTGGAAGGCGGAAGGGGGAATGGAGAGGAGGGGGAGGCAGCTACCACTATAAAATGAAAAAAAGTTTTTTGTTGCTCTTTTAATACGTTTTTACGTGCACTAGTATGTCAGATACTTTGCTCATCATAATAAGAATCAAAGCAAAATGTGTGCTATTTGGGGAGAAACGTGTGTCCGTGTGTGTCTGCGCGCGCGCGCGCGTACGTGCGCGCGCGCGCGCATTGTGTGCGCGCGATGCTGTTTTTCAACTCTACGATCCAGACATTTTAATTCTTCACCTTTCTCTCTTTCGTGCTCTATTATTTTCCCCTCAATTCTCTTTTCTGCGTTACCTTCAACCGTGGGATCGGGAGTGGGTTTGGGTATGAAAGCGAGGGGAGAGAGAGTACATATTCTACAACATGGAGACGAAATTCTATAGTCTTTCGAGAAAATGCTTATTCTGCCTGCATCTGCGTGAGAAATCGTATATGAGAGCGGGGTCAGAAACAGGATATTGCGAGGAAAACGTTAAAGGGAAAATGATCGCTGAATCATTGCGGAATGGGGTCTGTAGAAAAGGGGAAAGCCTTTGTGACCCGTAGGGATAACACTGATAATGTTTTTTCTTTGGAAAATACGCAACATGCTGGTGATCCTTTTGGAAAACACATTGTCCTAATGGAAAATGCATTATCCTAATGGAAAATACATTCCTAAAAATACAAACAAATCCTAACCTAAAAACCTCCTCAGGGATAACGGCTTAGCCCTGTTGCTCTGATGGGCAATACCCGTTTTTCCCTGGAAAAAAAATTCTCGCCGTCTGAAGCTGGTATGGCTCCCATAACCGATTCAGTACATTTTGGTTTGTTCCAAAAAAACGTGCGCAAAGGCGTATCAATTATCGATCCTTGCAGAAATTTGCCTGCAGAACTATCCAACAATTTGTACACAGAGTAATACAGAAATGGGCATAATATTTATGTATGTTATGTGGAGAGGAGGAGGAGAGAGAGAGAGAGAGAGACAGAGAGAGAGAGAGAGAGAGAGACAGATGCAAACAGCACTTGCATGCAAGCACACGTACACACGTACACCCAACTAGTCCGTCTTTCCGTTAATGAACATCTAAACATAGTTACACATCTACCATCCATGACTGCATTGTTTTGCCATGTCGTACCGATGATAGACAGCAGCAACACAACACACAGTCTCTCTCTCTCTCTCTCTCTCTCTCTCTCTCTCTCTCTATATATATATATAGAGAGAGAGAGAGAGAGAGAGAGAGAGATAGAGAGAGAGAGAGAGATCACATTAAAAGACCCAAAGTTTCATTTTTGTATCCATTTCACTTACACCGTAGCCCAACTCAGGGGGTCATATCAGGGCTGTCACCAAGTCCTAACCGATACCTTAACGACAGAAAAAAAAAAAAAAAACGAAAGAAAACTTGTCCACTAAAATGTCATTCCATGCATGCTGAAACAGACGGATTAATACAGGATCTATGCAACACACACACACACACACACACACACACACACACACACGCGCACGCGCGCACACACACACACTACACACGCACACGCGCACACGTACACACGCACGCAAAATACTGATAACAAGAACGTTCGATTTGGCTTTTTGAAGCCCTTCACTGTTCTCGGGGGAAGGCTTCTGTCTTCTCTGTCCCTGCCGTTGTGAATGCATCCTCCAGACCCTGCAGTGGGTTGGTCCAGCAGAAGTCACCATTCTTCCTGCATCCCATGAGAACGGATTGTCTGGAAGCCTGTGTAGTAACGCTGTGAACCCGGGAGACTATCTTGGTAGCATCTCGTCCCTGTAGTTGTATGCCCTTGGTGAGGATGGAGGTGGCTGTGGAAGATGTAGTGCGAAAGCTCGTGGTTGATTAGCAGTGATTCTCGTAGACAGCACATCCTTTATGACCTGCCACAGACGAAGCCAAAGATTACATTCTGACCAAGAAGGCGCCGCTGAATCCTGACAAAGAATACAGTAATGTATGGCTAGTAGAAACTAATGCCTGAGAATGACATCCATACACGCTGAGAGTAAAGAAGACAGTAAAGTCTATGAAAAAAAAAAAACTAAACCTGGGAAAGAGAAGACGTGAATGTGGCCAAAGCCTTACAAAAGACATCAACCTAATGAAACAAGGACTAACATTCTGAAAGAAGATTACACTGAACAATATGAAAGGATAACATTTAGCTCTACAAAAGAAACCGACACAAACCCTTTTGATGAAAAAGGTTTATATGCCCTATTGGTAAGGTAAAGTAATGTTGCCAACAGCCCGCAAAGGGCCATGTCAGGGATGTCACCGCGTTAAAGTTAACTCTCAAGTCACAATTCTTTAAAAGACATCATCTAAAATCTCATCCAAAAACTTTGTTAAAATCTTTCCACTAAAAATCTCAGATCCGATGAAAAATGTAACCTCTTTCAAGAACTCAAAGATCGCGTCAGGCGGAACATCTCTGAACAAGGTTTTCATGGACTCTGCTGTAAAATGTTTGTGTCTCACATCGTGCAAATCCCAACACACTCTAAAAGAATATGTTTCATTGTGAGGGGCACATGACACGGAATGCACCAAGGAGCTTCTTCACTCTTTAAAAGGTAGGAATGGGTAAAATACGAATGGCCGGTGTGCAGCCGGCACAGAACTGTTCTTCTTTACGACCACCAGACGAAGATGGGAGGAACTCCTTTAGGTTTGGACGGATCTGAAAGAGTTTGTTATCCGTCTGTGTATTCCAATCCTCCTGCCAGAGGTCTTTTACATAATCGTTAATTTTGGGTTTCAGATCCGAGCAGGGGATAGGTGTGTTTGACAGTTTCTCTCTTGTGGCATTCTTGGCCAAACGATCCACCATTTCGTTCCCTCCGATGCCAACATGACCGGGAACCCAAGCCAGAAGAATGTTGTAACCCTCCGCTGTCAACTTGGTAAAAAGGTCAAAAAAGTGTAAAAGTTCGGGGTGCTGAAGGTTGCGGCCAGATATGGCCCTCCAAAGCCGACAGCGAATCCGACAAAACCAGAAAGTCCCTCTTTGGAGACTGGGAGATTATTCTTAGTGCCAGAACCAGAGCTGTAAGTTCAGCAGAGTAGGCAGAAGCGTCTGAAGGAATATGTTCTAACAGTATTTGAGAAGAGCACCAGGGCAGTAGGCTGCACAGGCCACTCCATCTTCAGACTTGGAACCGTCAGTGAAAATTTTCTGATAGGATGGGAGTTTTGAACTCAGCTCAGCATACAACGCCTTGTATGCCAGAGAGCTGGTGGACTCTTTGCGAAAAGCTGCAAGATCAAAACGAATGTCTGGTGTGAAAAAGGTCCACGGAGGCTCATCTGGAAACTTGGAAAAAATCAGACACAACTCCTAGGTCTAGACCTGCATTCCGTGCGTGAGGCTGCATACGAAGGCCAAACGACGGAATACAGGTAGGGTTTTTTTCGAATTTGTTTTTGGAACTGAGGGTCAAAGACACAGTCATAGGCAGGGTTTTCTGGTTCAGAGAACAGTCTGATATAGTAGTTCAAAGATAGTTTCAACCTGCGGTTGGACAGTGAGGGTTCACCTGCCTCTGCGTACAGGCTGTACACAGGGGTGGTGCGGAATGCTCCAAGACATAGACGAAGCCCTTGATGGTGGATAGGGTCTAAGAGTTTGAGGTAAGACGGTCTTGCAGAGCCATACACAGCACAACCATAGTCCAGTTTGGAACGGACCAGGGCTCTGTAGAGGTGCAGCAAAGTTTTCTTATCAGCGCCCCAGTCAGTGTGTGCTACGACCCGCAGAGAATATTCAGAGCTTTCTGGCAAGAAGTTTTGAGGTTTTTAATATGGCTGAGAAAGTTCAGTTTTTGATCAAAAAATAACCCCCAGAAATTTCGCTTCCTTAACAGCTGGAATGGGTGGTCTTATCCAGAAGAATTTCAGGATCAGCAAAAAATTGACGAAAATGTGAAATGTGAAAATGGATTGACTGGGTTTTTGTACGTGAAAAGGTAAAACCCGTTGTCCTCGGCCCACTGTTGAATCCTGTTGACACAAAGTTGGAGTCGCCGCTGTACGCTGGCGTAGAAGCTCCAACTGCGTACAGCGCGAAGTCGTCAACGAACAAAGAAGACTCAGAGCCCTGGCTTACCGATTTCACAATGTCATTGATCTTAATGCTGAAAAGGGCAGGAGAAAGGATGCTCCCCTGAGGTACACCCAACTCCTGCCCATGGATGTCCGAGAGTGTGTGGTGCCAACACGCACCTGGAACTGTCGATCAGCCAGAAAGTTTTTCGATAAACATAGGCAGATAGCCACGAAAACCAAGTTTATGCAAATCCATGAGGATCCCTGATTTCCACGTGGTGTCATATGCTTTTTCTAGGTCGAAAAAGATAGCGACCACATGCTGCTTGTTGACAAAGGCGTTGCGAATGGTGGTTTCTAGACGGATTAAATGGTCAACTGTCGAGTGGTACTTGCGGAACCCGCACTGTTCACTGGCCAAAAGGCCGTCGGTTTCCAGCTTCCACATCAGACGGGAGTTGACCATCTTTTCCATCAGCTTACACAGGCAGCTGGTCAGAGCTATTGGGCGATAGTTTGATGGGTTGGTAGGGTCCTTTCCAGGTTTGGGGATTGGAATGATCAGGGCTTTCCGCCAGGAGGGCGGGAAGCACCCTGTGGTCCAGATATGGTTATAGACTTTGAGAAGGGTCTGGAGACAGCTTTCTGGAAGGTGTTTCAAAACCTGATAATGAATGTCATCCAGACCAGGGGCAGAGTCATTGCAGGTTTGCAAAGCTGATTTTAGTTCGCTAATCGAGAAAGGCAGATTGTAAGCTTCAGAGTTGTCTGATGTGAAATTGTATGAAGATTTCTCTCTAATTGCTTGTTTCTTAAAAAGGCTGCAGATTTATTTAAAGATGAAGAGTTCTGCTGGATGGTGGAGGCCAACAGATTGGCAACAGCTTTTTTGTCAGTGATCAAAGCATCGGCAAGTTTCAGGGTGATGAATGGAGGGGTTGGTGTTCTTCCCTTTGATTTTTTCTGATGATGTTCCAAACTTTTTTTTCTTTGAAGTTTTAGATGTCAGTGCGGAGCAGAAGTTTCTCCAAGACCGACGTTTACTGATTTTGAAAGTATGTCTCGATTTAGCACGGAGTTTCTGATGGGCTCGGGCGTTAGGACCAGAGGGTCGTTGGTATACCAGACGCTGAGCCCGTTTACGTACTTTTTGAGATTTGTTGGCAGTCAAAATTAAACCAGGGTGTCTTTGGCATTTGGGGTTTGTTTGAGGAAATTGGAATGGAGGCCTTGGCGCATTTTATGAGGATATTGGAAACCGTTTCTGCGGGATCCGGACTTTTGTAGAACTTCCTCTGTGAGTTCCCCACGGACAGTTCCTGCAAAAAGATCCCAGTTCGCCTTGTTGAAATTTTAGATGTTCTGGAACAGTGCGGCTTTCAGTTATTTTGGATTTTAGAAACAATTGGAAAATGGTCACTCCCATGCAGATCGTCAAGTGCCGACCACTCGTAGTCCAGGACCAGCGAGGGGTCGCACACTGACAGATCCAAACATGAGAGAGCACACCTGTAGCAGAGTGGAGGAAGGTTGGAGATCCCATCATTAAGACAACACAGGTCAAGCTCTGAGAAGACGTTTTCCAGAAGGAGACCTCTAGACGAAGTATCAACGCTACCCCAAAGAGGATTGTGCCCATTGAAATCGCCCAACAGCAAAAAAGGTCGTGGAAGCTCCTCAATCAGGCTGACCAGTTCTTGTCGACTGATGGATACAGAAGGAGGCAGATATAGACAACAAATAGTAGTGACCGTTTTATGCAGAGAGACTCTGGCAGCTAAAGCTTGGAGGGGAGAACTGAGGTAGACAGGGCTAAACAGAAGAGATTTGTGGATAAGCAACGACACACCACCCGTCACTCCAACTGCAGAAGGCTGTGCTGGTTAGAAAGAACATTAAAACCCGATAAAGAGAAAGATTTGTCAGAGCGTATCAGAGTCTCTTGAAGAGCTAAGACAGCAGGTTTTAATGTTGACAGAGGAGCTGCAGCTCTTCAAAATTAGAATTCAAACCTCGAATGTTCCAGTGAGATATTGAATCCATGAGGATGGAGAGATGGCAACAGACTTCTCAGTCCATTACTGTCTCATCATCATCCGACTGCAAAGGAGAATATGGATTGCGTGTTTCCAAACTGAATGTCTTTTCTCTGGACTTTTTTTTTTTTCTTGGAAGCTCCGGAGGCAGATGATGGGCAATCCACCTCAATGACCTCTACACCAGAGGGCTTCCCTGGGATCGTGCCTTGATGAGGCACCGCTTGGGGGCCGCGAGTGCCTTGGGAGGAACAGGGGTTTT
>JADBJO010016287.1:37500-40943 GCA_016801955.1 Conus betulinus | reverse complement strand
ACAAACAAACATCCAACTAATGGTGAAACTTAGGGTGCTCTGGAACGATGAAGAAGAAGAAGAAAAAAGATGAATGAATGAAATGAGAAAGAAGAACAAAAAGAAAGAAGAAGAAACACAATCACACAAACCCTTCGTCCAACCATACCCTCCCCCGCCCCCCCCACCCCCCACCCCCGTCCCCCACCCTTCACCCTCCACACACACACGCTGTCACCCTCACAGTGACGCTGTCTTGGTCACAGCGTTGGTGCCGCTCTGGGTGCAGACGGAAGACGTCGAAGTGCAGGCGCACGGAGAAGCGGGGAGGGGCCACAATTGTGCTCTCACACAGACGCCGCCGCAAACGTGGTGTGGAGTTGTGGGCCTTGCCAGAGAAACCGGAGCTCCCCACCGCCCCCGTGGGGTCCGTAAACAGCTGGTCACAGCCTGTCAACAGGGGAAAGAGGGGTGGGGGGGGGGAGGAGGAAGGTTAAGGAGAGTTACGCACGCACGCGCGCGCGTGCGCATACACACACACCACACACACTCCCTTCCTCTCTCTCTCTCTCTGTTTCTCTCTCTCTCTCTCTCTCTCTCTCTCTCTCTCTCTCTCTCTCTCTCCTCACACACACACACACACACACACACACACACACATACACCTCACACGCACGCACACACTCTCTCTCTCCGCTCTTTCTGTCTCTCTCCCCCTGTCTCTCTTTCACACACACACACACACACACACACACACACACACACACACACACACACACACAAACGTATAAGGCACTTGGGAGAACGCAGAGGTCAAACGGATGGGTTCGAATACATTCACAGTTAACGTCGACACCCACCTACGGTGACATGACAGAGTAAACCATCCCAAGGGAGAGGGGGAGAGGGGGGAGGTCTGTCTTTACACTACACTATACCACCAGAATGACAGCATATCAAGGTGAACAGCGAACATGGCACAGTTTATTGTTGGATGCCAGCTTGATTCGACCCTTTCAGTCAGCTCTGTGCTCTAACCTAATGAACCAACCAGACCTTAACCGTTATCCTGGATCCCAGACCTCGGAAGCTTCCTTCAATGTGGATCCACGTTCGTCTACAAATCCATCTTTCCACCCAGTTTCCTGAAAATCGGTGGAATGGCGTTTGCACCATCTCTCTGACAGGCAAACCAACCAACAGACAGGGGTGAAAAAAACATGTATATCATGGGCAGCAAAATCTCCTGTCTCTTTTCACGTTATCAACTTGTTCTTTCCTTTCTCACACCTTCGGTGGGGCAGGTTGGGAAGCCGATGGATAGTGATACTGCCCGGTGGTAATGGGAACGCCGTTGTGTTTTCCATTGGTCTCTCTCTCTCTGTGCAACACTGTACACAGTGCCATCATCACCACTGCCGGGGATTCCTACGAGTATCACTCACCAGAAGAAAGCCGACTCTCAGCTAGGAAAGAATTCCGCGATCCTAACACGCTGCCAATAAAAGGTTTTATGCTTAAACATTTCAGCGTCCGCTTTCACCTCCATCGACTACCCATCCAGTTTTGGATTCAACTTCCTTTTTAAACATACTTTGTCTAGGTTGAACCTATCCCCGAGTCTACGACTGTTGCTAGTTTAAAAAAAAAAAAGTTGAAGGACTGAACAAAAGAAATAAAGAAAGACAAAGATAGATTAAAAAAAAAAATAATGACCCATAGAATCAGATCGAGAGAAAGGATACGGCAGCTCTGTCTGGATCCGGCTACAGTCTTACTGATCCACAACACCATGGCTGTATCCACAGGGAGACCACTCTCGGTTCTTACCAAATGACAGAATGAAAACAAGGCAGAAAGAACAGAAACTGAACGTGCAAGGCAAAGGGCGAGAGGTAGTATAGTGTAAGATCAGGTGGAAGAATCAGAGAAACGGTTAGCAAACGCAAAACTCAGAAACAGGTGCATTTAAAAGGAAAACAAAAAAAAAGGGAGAGAGAGAGAGAGAGAGACACACACACACACACACACACACACACACACACACAACACACACACACACAGAGGAGGGAGTGGTGGCGGGGTTAGAAAGAAAAGAAAAGGCAAAGAGAAAAACCAAAAAAGGAAAAAAGAACAAAAAAAAAAAAAAAGAGTGTTAACGGCAGAACAGCAAATGAAAGAAAAGAGAGAAAGTCGCTACACACACACACACACACACACACACCACACACACACACACACTGTTTATCTCTCTCTCTCTCTCTCTCTCTCTCTCTCTCTCTCTCTCACACAACACACACCACACACACACACACACACACACACACACACACACACCACATCATACATACACACACAATCACGCTCATACACTCTCTCTCTCTCTCTCTCTCACACACACACACACACACACACACTCTCTCTCTCTCTCTCTCTCTCTCTCTCTCTCACTCTCTCTCTCTCAAACATACTCTCTCTCTCTCTCTTTCTCTCTCACACATACACACACACACACACACAAAGAGAAAGAGAGAGAGAGGGAGGGTAGAGAGAAAGAGAGAGAGGGGGGGGAGAGGTGGAGGAGAGAGAAAGAGAGGGAGAGAGAGAGAGAGAGAGACAGGGACAGAGACAGAGAGAGAGAGAGAGAGAGAGAGAGTGAGAGACAGACAGACAGACAGACAGAGAGAAAAAGAGAGAGAGAGAGGGAGACAGAGAGAAAGAAAGAAAAGTGAGAGGAAGACAGAGAGAGAAAGAGATTCTGCTAACCGAGGGGTTGAGGTGTGGAGGAAAGCACAGCAGTGTAGGTCAGGTTGTAGCCATGTCCAGGGACAGCCGCCCTCAGCTCTACAGTCACCAAGTTGCCCCTCGTGGTCCACTGACTTGGCCCCGCCGTGTCGTTGTTGTTGTTGTTGTCGTTATTGTCGCTATTGGTGTTGGTGTTTGCACAGGTCTCTCTGCCGTGACTCCCCTCTGATCTTCTTGCCCCCTGATTCAGTCACGGCCAACCAGTCCCCTGGGAAAATACAAACGGCGGTTAAGAGTTGGAAAAAAAGGTTAAAATGAAAGCACGCGCGCGCGAGCTCACACACACACACACACACACACACACACACACACACACACACACAAGCAAACAAACACACACACACACACACACACACACACACACACACACACACACACACACACACGTGCACACACACACACGCGCGCGCACCCCTACACACAAAAAAAACGGCCAACCAGTGTCCTGAAATTAGGCAAAGCCGGTTGAAAGTTGAATTTTTAAATCTCTCTCTCTCTCACACACACACACACACACGCGCGCGCGCGCGCGCGCGTGCACCCATACACACAAAAAAACGGCCAACCAGTGTCCTGAAATTAGGCAAAGCCGGTTGAAAGTTGAATTTTTAAATCACACACACACACACACACACACACACACACACACACACACACAC
>JADBJO010016287.1:25000-30000 GCA_016801955.1 Conus betulinus | reverse complement strand
GTGCATACGCGTGTGTGTGTGTACTTGTGTATGTGTGCGCGTGCGTGCATACGCGTGTGTGTGCTTGTGTATGTGTGCGCGCGCGCGCGCGCGCGCGCGCGGTGTGTGTGTGTGTGTGTGTGTGTGTGTGTGTGTGTGTGTGTGTGGTGTGTGTGTGTGTGTGTGTGTGTGTGTGTGTGTGGTGTCTGTGTCTGTGTGTGTGTGCGTGCAGAAGTGCATTGCATGTGTGTGTGTGTGTGTGTGTGGTGTGTGTGTGTGTGTGTGTGTGTGTGTGTGATTTGTGGACTTTACGTGAGCATACGCATATGTATAATGTGCATATATGTGTGTATGACTTTTTCCCAGTATGAGGTCGCTAAAAATGGTTACCTCACGGTTTTTTTTGTTTTTTGTTTTTTTTGTATTTAAAGATTTCTCGGAAAACGATTGATGGGGAGCCCATAACGCACACATCAGTCCATCCAAAACATGTCCTGATGTTTGCTGATGTACTCCCCCCCCCCCCTCCCCCCCACCTGCCCCCACCTCCTCTCCCCTAATATGCATTTCTTCTCGAGTATGAATTTTCGTGCACTGAATTTTTTATTCCTCAGCAGGGTCCAAGTGCTCTGTGTGGTCTTAATAATAATAATGATAATAATAATAATAATAGTAATGGTTTCTTATATAGCGCTTAATCAAACGAATTTCTCTAAGCGCTTTACAAAATCATACTGCATTGACCCTTCTCATATACAATTGTAGGGGAAAGGCTCTAAATTCCGAACTGTCTGGTAATTCCGAACACCCCCATTCTGGAAAAAAGGGAGCTTCGTTTTACCTAGAATACTGCATTGGAGGAAAGAATAACTTCCCTTGATGTCATTTGGAAACGACCATGGCGCAAGAAGGCGGCAAAAGAAAGCGGTGAGACTTTTTTCAGTTTTTGATTGTCGCTTATTATATTTGACGATAAAAGTGCATTGGATATGAATCATACGTTTGTTCTTGTTTGTTGTAATTAAGTTGATAACTTCTTGAATGTTTTGTGAATGACAGAAGTTATAATTCCGAACAGTGTTCGGAATTTGAGAATCGCGTTCGGAATTTGATACTTGTTTTCACCAAAATGCAGTCAATATTTGTTTTGCCAGAAATAAATAGGATGCGTTTTTTAAAGCTACACTGCTCAATGCAGGTCGATGCAAGTATTTAAAGAGAAGATTTTTCATCAATACAACACTGATTTTAAGGAAACACAGTGTGCGTGCATTCATGAATGTGCGTACCTGGATAGGATTTTGAGTCATATGGTTACCATTAAATGATCTTTTTTCCCTTTAAAAAAATATTAACATAAATTTGTTTGTTTTAGCGCAAGCTGGTCATCAGATGACCTCAGACAAGCTATGGAAGAAGTGAGAAACAACCATATGGGACTTAGAGCTGCTGCCAGATCCTGTGGAATACCAGTTACCACTTTGAAGGATCGTTTGGATTGTAAAAATAAATATGCAAAAGACTGCAAGAAAAATTCTTGGGAGACCCTCCACTCTGCCACCAAACATTGAAAGAGAACTTGTTAGACACATCTTAGACAGCGAAGCTTTGTTTCTTGGGTTCACACGGGACATGGTGATGAGTTTGGCTTTTGATATAGCTTCTGCAAATGGTTTGCCCCCCCACCTGTTCAACGAGGAGAAGAAGGCAGGGAAGACTTGGCTAAAACTTTTCTTAAGACGACACCCAGAGATATCTCTACGGCAACCAGAACCGACATCAATTGCTAGAGCAAATGGTTTTAATGAGGAAAGTGTGGAAGATTTTTTGATCTGCTGGAAAGGGAAATTGATGTGCAAGGCTTCAGCGGAATGACAATCTTTAACGTGGATGGATGAAACAGCAGTGTCGACGGTGCAGAAGAAGTGCCAGAAAATCTTTGCACACAAAGGCAAACACCAAGTTGGTTCTCTCTCAAGTGGAAAAAAGGGGAACAAACACAACAGTGGTCTGTTGCTGCAATGCTGCAGGACAGTTTGTGCCACCCCTTATTCTCTTTAAACGGAACGGAAGAGAATGAACGAACAGCTGAAAAATGGAACTCCAACAGGAAGTCTGATTACAAATAATGAGTCTGGATGGATGGACCGGGACATGTTTTTGGTTTGGCTCAGGCATTTTGCTGCAGCTGTGAAGCCATCAAGAGAGAACAAAATACTCCTTGTTCTTGATGGTGCCGTTTCCCACACAAGATCACTAGCTGCAATTGAGTTTGCACGCGAAAATGGAATAGTTATTATTTCATTGCCTCCCCATACCACTCACAGACTCCAACCCTTAGACATTGCTTTTTTCAAGCCACTCCAAACATTATACGCGAAGGAGCAGGAAATGTGGCTCAGAGCGAATCCTGGGAGCAGATCACACCGTTTCAGATCTGTGCCCTTTTCAACACTTTGGCCTACATGAAGGCAGCTTCCACAGCTACAGCTGTCAATGGGTTTGCAAGAGCAGGAATCTGGCCTTGCAGCAGAACAGTCTTCAGTGAAGTGGACTTTCTTCCATCTCGTCTGTCTGGAGAGAAGCTTACCTCCATGCCCCAGTCATCTTTAGCATTTTCTGTTAGGATTGAAACAAGCATGCTGTGGACAATGTGACATTTGTATATCGACAATGTGAATATTGAAATACTGGAAAAACTGCAGTAAAATTCTTATTTGGGAAATTTTTTGTGAAACTCATTTCAGATAAAGCTCGACTGTTATAGGGAGTTGGATCTTGTTCGAAAGTTTTCATGCTGTTTTTTTTGCTTTTTTTTTCAAATTTTGCTGAGAAAAAGCTCTTCATTTATATTCGGAATGTTGGTTATGTTAGAACACTAGAGCGTAAATGATGATCAGTTATGTTTCTTTACTTTGTTGAATGGAGAATAAATCAGAATATATTCTGTTTGGAATTACGATCTCACTGTTCGCAATTTAGAACCCTTGTTTGGAATTTGGATTTCACTGTTCGGTATTATGAGCAGAAGGTTCTAATTCCGTGCATTGACCTCATTTTAAAAAGTGTGAATATCTCCAAAACAAAGTGAGATGTGTTGCTGTTCTGTGTTACAGCAAAATGCAGCTGATGTTATGTCTGATTAAAGAGTCATTTTTGTTTCTTTCTATGAGTGGTACGTGGACTGCTGAGATGAGATGAAATCCTTAAGTGTTCGGATTTTTAGAGCTTTCCCGTACACCTTACACCCAATTACAAGTACTATTTTCTACAATAACTAACAAATCCTAATCCTACGAGTATGACATTCACTTATTTTTCAAGTATCACTACAAAAAACTAAATCCTATAACGTTCAATCATACAACAAATACATGTAATAGAGAACATACACATACACTACATTTGAAAAGGCCCAGACGTCTTCACATCAAGATACTGTTCTCAATCTGTGCCGAGTCTCATTCTGTACTGATTCTTGAATTACTCCGATTCTCATTCCTTTTCTCATCTGATTCTGGTTCTAATCCGGGTGTGTGTGTGTTGTCATTCTGGCTCTTTTATTTTGATTCTGACTACAGATTGATTTCATTTTTGATTGTGACCCGGTTTTTTTTGATTAATTCTCTTTTGATTTTATTTTGAATATTTCTGTTTTGATTGCGATTCTATTCTGATTCTGTTTTGCTAGAACTTTTCATTATTCCGATTCGGTTTCGATTCTGCATCGACTTCGATCCCAGATTCCATTCTTGGCGCCTACTCCGATTTCTGTTTCCGAATTATTCCCTGATTCAAATCCGATTGGAAGCTGATTCCGATTATATTTTCTTGTTTCTGGTACCACTTTGATTCTGCATCTGATTCTGGCCCGATTGTGTTTGGCATTCCCTCACCTTCTGTGGAAGAAGAGCAGTGACCGCAAAAACGTGCACAGTTGTCTCCCGCCCAGGCGGAGTACTGGCCGGTGCAGATGTCCTGACCGTAGGACTCGCAGTCGGTACTCTTGTCCTCACAGGCTGCACGCAACATCCGGATGCATGTTCCAGTGTTAGGGAGGGAGGGAGGAGAGAGTGGGGGGGGGGGGGGGGGGGGGCAGAACGGGGGGGGGGGGGGGCGAGCGTGGGCGGGGGGGGGGGGGGGGCGTGGAGACAAGGGGTGGGGGGGGGGGGGGGGGGGGGAGGTGGGCGGGCGGGGGGGGGGGGGGGGGGGGGGGGGGGGGAGCGCGAAGGGGGGGAGGCGTGTGGGAGGTGGGGTGGGGCGGGAGGGGAGGGGGAGAGAGGAGAGGACTGGCAAAGTGGGAAAGAAGATGGAAGGAAGGAGTGAAAAGGAATGAAGGAACACACACACACGCACGCGCGCTCGCGCGCGCGCACGTGCACGCGCACGCACACACACACACACACACACGTCACACACACACGTACACACACACACACACACATACACACACACACCCTCCACACACACACACACACCCTCCACACACACACGCACACACACCCTCCACACACTCACACACACACACTTTATCCTTACACTGCGTGGTACCACCACTATTGTTATTCCCGTTGTTGTTGTTGTTGTTGTTTGTTGTTTGTTGTTGTTGCTGTTGTTGTGCTGTCGTCCGTGGAGGCGTGCGAGCCGCCGCAGTGACCACAGAACTTGGCACATTTCCGTCCTGGCCCAGTCGGCGTACTGCCCGCTGCACACGCTGTGCCCGTAGCCCTCGCAGTCGGTACCCCTGTCCTCGCACGTTGTCGGGGGTCCCTGGACAACAGTCACTCCAGTCAGTCCCTTCCATCGATCAGTCCGTTCAAAGAAATAATCGATCAATCACTCCGAACCGGCAAACGGCGATTGAAAGCATACTCTTTGGTGGTGAAGTCAACAATGCCGAGACACCCGAAAAATGTGTTGTACCACACCTGGCTTTCTGGTGACTGCTGCTTCTTCTCCTTCTTTCTCCTTCTCCTTTTTTCTTCTCTTCCTTCTCCTTCTTCTCTTCCTTCTCCTTCTCT
>JADBJO010016287.1:0-12500 GCA_016801955.1 Conus betulinus | reverse complement strand
CCCCTGGACAGAGAACGCTGAGGGGTAGGACTAGACCAAACAGGACGATCCCCGAGTGTGTTTTTCATCGTTTCGTTTTGGTACTCCCAGTTCTTATAGAACAGCGAGTAAGTACTTTGTAATGGGAACGAAGAAATGCTGTCTGTGTGTCTGTCCGTGGTCAAAATGTGTTCCACTCTTTCCAGACAAAACTACTGGGGACGATCTTTCTGGAAATTGTAGGTATGTTCATTATGGGTCACGGATGATGCCCGATGTTTTATTTATACCAGAATAGCCGTTACTAACGGCTTATAACGGCCCATAACGGGTTTCTGTTCTTTATGGAATATCTCAGAAAGTACTTGGTCGATCTTTCTGAAAATTGTAGGTGTTTTTCATTATGGGTCACGGATAATGGCCGATGTTAACCAGAATAGCTGTTACTAAGGGCTATAACTGCCTAAAACGGTTTTTTTCCTCTTTATGGAATATCTCATGCGTATTCAAGATAAACTGGGGGGTACGTTTTATACTTTGCATCTTGGTTTTTGTTTGTTTGTTTTTTTTCTTTTTTCCTGGGCTCAAAACTCCCGAGGGTCACCCCGTTGGTAGGATTTTTTTTTTTGTTTGCGTACGCGACCTTTTATTGATTCATTGTTATTATCATTATTATTATTATTATTATGTTATTGCACCTCCAAAGGTCGCCACATTCCCATCCGCGGGGATGATAGTTTTCATCATGCGTTTTGCTCTCGTGTCGATCATCTTTTACCCGGTACATGTACACCATGGCCTACGGCTCTCCAGAAACGGTAGAATGGGACTTCATGCGCGTGCAAGTTGTGTGTGTGTGGTGTGTGTGTGTGTGTGGGTTGTGTGTGTGTGTGTGTGTGTGTGTGTGTGTTTGTGTGTGTGTGTGTGTGTTAGTGTGTGTGTGTTGTGTGTGTGTGTGTGTGTGTGTGTGTGTGTGTGTGGTGCGTGTTGGTGTGTGTGTGTGTGTGTGTGTGTGTGTGTGTGTGTGTGTGTGTGTGTGTGTGTGTGTGTGGTGTGCGTGTCTTTGAGCGTGTGAGCGTGTGCGTGCACACACATACACACCCAGCATCCTACCTCCCGCCCCCCCCCTCCCACACCCCCAAAGCTTCTCCTACTCCTGCCATTTCCCTCCACTTACACACTAACACACACCAACCACACACACACACACACACACACACACACACACACACACACACACACACACACACACACACACACACACACACACCACACACATACACGTACCAACCGTCTTCCCCACCCTACTCTCCACAGGACTTGGAACACGGTCCGTTCCGAGCTGTCCACACATAGTCCGAAGCGGCCTGCACCTCCACGGGCACAAAGTACTCGTAGCTGATCTCGGGGGCCACGCCCCTGGAACTCCGCGTCCGAAAACTTCCGCCACACCTGCAACGGCAACCATGGGCGATGATGACGACGATGATGATGATGACGATGAGGGTGAGGATGAGGATGAGGATGAGAATGATGATGATGAAGATGATGATGACGATGACGATGACAATGATGATGATGATGATGACGATGACGATGGATGGTGATGATGATGATGATGTAACAACCACAAACATGGATGATGATGATGATGATGATGATGATGATGATGATGATGATGCAACAGCAAACATGGATGATGATGATGATGACGACGACGATGATGATGCAGCTACGGCAAACATGGACAATGGGATTGGTGGTGGTGGTGGGTGGTGGTGGTGGTGGTCATGATGATGATGTAACAACAACTAATATGGATAATGGTGACGATGATGATGATGCAAACAGCAAACATGGAGGAGGAGGAGGAGGAGGACGACGGCAATGATTATGATGATCAGGATGATCAGGATGGTTGAAGAAGGCGACAATGATGATGATCATGATGATGATGATACAACGGTAGAATTGGACGTTGAATATTTATTGATTGATGATGATGGTGGTTGGTGATGGGGCGAACGTGAGCGTGTGTGTTGTGTGTGTGTGTGTGTGTGTGTGTGTGTGTGTGTGTGTGTGTGTGTGTGTGTGTCTGTGAGTGAGTGCGAGAGTACGTGCATGTTCGTGATCACATGCCCGTGCACTTACTCGCATGATGTGTGTATATGCACATGCATGCTGCATTACATGCACGCATGCAGGGTGTACATATACGTCTGCGTGTGTGTATTGTTTGTGCGCGCGTACGCGCGCGCGCACACACACACACACATACCAAACCACACACATATTCCCCCACCCACCCACCCACACACAAAAACATGCACGCACACACCACACACACACACGCACACACACACACACACCAAACCATACACTCACACACTCCCCCCCCCCCCCCCACACACACACCACATACACCAAACCACGCACACACACAGCCCACCCCCCTCCCACACACATACACACACACACACACACACCACACCACACACACAACTAAAAAGACCGTTGACCAACGCTCCCCCCACCCCCCCCCCCCCCCAACCCCCCCCCACCCCCCCCCCCCCCCCCCCCCGCTCACCTGTGCCTCCACGGGCTGAGGGAGGGGGTGTCAGTGACGGAGATGGTCTCCAGGCCTCCCACCCCACTCCTGTAACGGACCGTGACGCCGTCCGCCCCGTACACCCCGGAGGAGTCGGCCCTGTCTCCCGCGCGCGTTGAAGACACGCCGGCCCCCGACCTTCACGCCTGCAGCACAACCACACACCCACAGTGGAACCTTCCACACAACAACAACAACAACAACAACAACAAAACCAACACACACCCCAGAGTGGAACCTTCCACAAAAAATTATAGCACACCCACAGTGGAACCTTCCCAACACAACAAAAATACAGCATACCCACAGTGGAACCTTCCACACAACAAAAATACAACACACCCACAGTGGGACCTTCCACACACTCACACAAATACAACACACCCACAGTGTGGAACCTTCCACAAAACATTATAGCACACCCACAGTGGAACCTTCCACATACAACAAAAAATACAGCACACCCACAGTGGAACCTTCCGTACAAGATATAACGCATCCCACACTGGAACCTTCACAAAAAAAACAGCACACCCACAGTGGAACCTTCCACACACTCAAAAATACAGCACACCCACAGTGGAACCTTCCACACACACAACAAAAATACAACACACCCACAGTGGGACCTTCCACATACTCACACAAAATACAACACACACCACAGTGGAACCTTCACACACAACACAAAAATACAACACACACCACAGTGGAAACCTTCCACACACACACAAAAATACAACACACCCACAGTGGAACCTTCCACACACACAAAAAAATACAGCACACCCACAGTGGAACCTTCTACACACAACAAAAATACAGCACACCCACAGTGGAACCTTCCACACACACACACACACAAAAATACAGCACACCCACAGTGGAACCTTCCACACACAACAAAAATACAACACACCCACAGTGGAACCTTCCACACACAACAAAAATACAGCACACCCACAGTGGAACCTTCCACACACAACAAAAATACAGCACACCCACAGAGGAACCTTCCACAAAATCATATAACACATCCACAGTGCGCGCGCGCGCACGCGCACACACACACAAACACACACCACACACACACACACACAGTTTACCACCTACTCATCTGAGTAAATCTGTTCTTGTTGGTAATTTTGAGCGACGTGGATCCCTTGGGCACGGTCATAAATGTCACGTACTCTGAAAACACAAGAGAGCGCTTCATCACTCTACACCTTCCTTTTGGTGATTAATGGCCGCTATGAAACATTAAACGAGAGTGACTGACCTCGTGTGTGTGTGTGTGTGTGTGTGTGTGTGTGTGTGTGTGTGTGATAAAAAAAAAATATATATATATATATATATATATAGAGAGAGAGAGAGAGAGAGAGTGTATGTGTTGCGTGTGCGAACGTGGCGCGCGCTCATGTGTGCGATCGCGGGCGTGTGTGTGTGTGTGTGTGTGTGTGTGTGTGTGTGTGTGTGTGTGTGTGTGTGTGTGTGTGTGTGTGTGCGTGCGTGTATGCGTGCGCGCGTGCGCGCAAGTGTGTATGTGTGCGTGTGTGAGAGAGAGAGAGACAAGGCGAAAGGAAAGAGAGGAATAAATGGAGTGAGTGAGTGAGTGAGACAGTGAACGTAAGAAAGAGAGAAGAGGTGAAGAGAGAAAAAAAAAAGGACTGACAAGCAGATTTAATGGTAGACAGAGACCAAGAATCATAATCAGAGAAACAGACAACATGAAAAAGGCACCCACACCTGTCACTATTACATCATCAGAGAAACAGTCACTATTACATCATCAGAGAATAACACAATTACATCATTATAGAAACAGACACTATTACATCATCAGAGAAATAGACACTATTACATCATCAGAGAAATAGACAATATTATATAATCTGAGAAACAGACACTATTATATAATCAGAGAAACAGACAACATGAAAAAGGCCCCCACACCTGTGACTCTGACAGAAGACCCGTCAAAACATAGACTATACACTGCTCTCTCTCTCTCTCTCTCTCTCTCTCTCTCTCTCTCTCTCTCTCTCTCTCTCTCCCGGCGAAAATTCCTTCATCCTAAAACTTTTTTTTGTGTTTTTTTTTCCAGAAGTCAGATCAATACCAGAATCATTGTAATTACACTACTACTACCACAACGAAGAAGAAGAAGAACAAGAAGAAGAAGAAGAAGAGAAGAAGAAGAAGAGGGAGAAGAAGAAAGAGAGGAGGAGGAGAGAAGAAGAAGATGAAGACCAAAGACGAAGACGAAGAACAAGAACAAGAACAAGAACAAGAACAGGAACAAGAAGAACGAGAAGAACAAGAAGGAAAACAACAAAATCATTGCAAAAAGAATAAGAGGATAGGAGTGAAGAAGAATTTGAAGAAGAGGAAAGAAGAAGAAGAAGAAGAACAAGAACAAGAAGAAGGGAAAAGAGGAGTAAAAGGATGACTAGGACAAAGAGAGGAGGAGGAGGAGGAGGAGGAGGGGGGGAGGAGGAGGGGAGGGAGAGAGAGAGGAGAGAGAGAGAGAGAGAGAGATAGAGAGAGAGAGAGAGCTCATGTTGTTCATAGCCCAGCCGACCGCAAAGGGCCATGTCAGGCCGTCATCTCATTAAAAAATCGACTGTCAAAACAAATTTACAAAAAGAAAAAAAAGAGAGAGAGAAAGACGAAAAGGAGAAAAAGAAGAGCCCAGGAAAAGAAACAGGGGGGACAAAAAGAGGAAGAGACAGAGGAGGAGGAGAAAAAAAAGTAAAGGAATAAATCTAAAGAAAGAAGAAAGAAAGATTATAAAAAGGAAAGAAACGAAACGAGAAAAAAAGTCATGATCATATCTACAACAACAAGATGTTTTGGTCAGAATCCGTTGTAAGAGAAATAAATCTGAAGAAAGAAGAGAAAGAGGACAAAAAGGGAAGACACAAAAATGAATGATCATATCTACGACAAGAAGAAGATGTTTGGTCAGAACCAATTGTTTAACAAAGTAATAATCTGAAGAAAGAAGAGACAGATTAAAAAAAAAGGGAAGAAGAAACAAGAATAAGTAATGATCATAATCTACGACAACGAGATGTATGATCAGAATCCAATTTCTACAGGAATAAATCTGAAGAAGAAGAGAAAAGATGAATAAAAAGAGAAGAAACAAGAATAAGTAATGATCATATCTACGACAACAGGAAGATTATGTTCGCTCAGAATCCATCGTCTTCACCCCCCTGCTTACGCCCCCCGGGTGTAGGTACCCGACTGCTTGCGACAGGTGTTGCCAGCTCCCCCCGCACACCCCACACACTGGTCGAACTGGTAGCTGGAAGATGTCTTGCCGTCACAGCCAAAGTCCTGAGGAAGGTCAGAAAATTACATTCAACGAGAGTGCACGTGCAAAGTGGCGAATCGGTCTTGAAGGAAAAGAAAATTACCTAAGGATCAAGTAGCTACGTTTTACAGCGTGCGTGCGTGCGTGCGTGCGTGTGTGTGTGTGTGTGTGTGTGGTGTGTGTGTGTGTGTGTGTGTGTGTGTGTGTGTGTGTGTGTGTGTGCGAGAAGAGCGTGCGCGCGCGCACGGGAGCGTGTGATTGTGTGTATTTGAGGGGTGATATCTCTCTCTCTCTCTCTCTCTCTCTTCTCTCTCTCTCGCTCTCTCTAAGAGAAAAATATTTGTCAAAGTATTACCAACATACATTCATTAATGAAGAATGCTTAGCTCGAATGTTTACAATCTGAAGACGTCATGCTCTTAAGAAATTTAGCAATGTATACATTCATGCATTTAAGACTAGATATACGCATTTAAATAAGAAGTATTGCTGCGCTCTTTGTAACTGAATTGCTGTCTTAAGGTTTTTGTCTGCTTAATTTCACATGCCAGTGTAACTCCCTTGACATTAGTTTCATTTTGATGTGGGATGTTATACTTATTTTTTTGCGTGTTGTCCTTACGTTATTTGCTTTGATTCACTCATGATAACGTGTATCCAATGTGTACAGGCCGGTGGCCTTACAATTAAAGTTTCCGAGTTCCGAGTTCTCTCTCTCTCTCCGTTTATGTGTGTGTATGAGCGTGTGTGTGTGTTGTGTGGTTGTGTGTGTGTGTGTGTGTGTGTGTGTGTGTGTGTGTGTGTGTGTGTGTGTGTGTGTGTGTGTGTGTGTGTGCGTGCGTGTACATGTGTATGTCTTTGTGCGCTAGCGTCTGTGTGTGTGTATATGTATATGTGTGTGTGTGTGTGTGTGTGTGTGTGTGTGTGGTGTGTGTGTGTGTGTGTGTGTGTGGTGCGCGCGTGCGTGCGTGCGTGTGTATTCATCTCTCCGCGTCTCCTCTTTTTCTTCCCCTTTGCTACTGTCATCTGGACTTCCACAATCCCCCGCCTGGCCCAGCCCTGTCTTTAGTCGTGACCCCCCCAACATGTCGCTTTAAACTCCGTGTGTGACAGACAACCCATCTTCAACGAACTCGCCAAACCAGTGTAGGTCTTCTTCCCTGATAGTCACCGTCTATTGTTATAGAGCTTGTCGTTCTGAACATACATAGAAAAGGGGACGGCTGAGGGGGGAGGGGAGGGGAGGGAAGGGGGGGGGGGGGCAGGTCTGTGTATTGGGTTATCATCATCATAAACTAAAACATCAGCCGGCGTGAACTGATGTTCTGGCGTTGGCAAGTCTGCCCCGCTGAAAAAAAAAACAAAACACACACAAAAAAAAAAATCCTCACGCCGTAAGAAAAAAAAGGACATTCCCGGAAACGCAACATCCGGGCCACTTCCCCGTTTTTTCTTTTTAAGCTGCTTCCGGGTCATATACGCATTCAGCCACACGAAAAGAGGAGATAACCTGAATTGTTTTGTTGAGTTTGTCTCCGTAAATGGATTAGAATTATTTGTTGAGTTTGTCTACGTAAAATTGAGAAGAGAATCAGAATTATTTGTTTGAGTTTTGTCTCCGTGACATTGATTAGAATTATTTGTCGAGGTCTGTCTACGTCTTTTTTTGGTGTGTGGTATCAGTTATCGGATCAATAATCCGATTTTTTTCCCTCTTACTGTTTTTTTGCTTTTTTTTGTTTTTGTTTTGTTTTTCTTTTTCCTAAGTTTTTGCTTTTTTTGTTTTGTTTTGTTTTCTCTTTTTCCTAAGGCCGAAATCCACCTCTTCATTTTTTGGTGCTGAATACTGTCCTCATCTGAAAAAAAAAAAGCGATTTCCAATTCTAGCTCTTTCCCCCCCCCCCCCCCCCCCCCCTTTTTTTTTTTTTTTTTTTTTTTTTTTTTCTCCAACCAGTCCCTTACTTGGCTACGTCAATTAATTATATCCTCTTTACGGGAACGAGGAAGAGAAGGGGCACATAAATGCAGATATGTACTCAGTGGGTTTTTTTTTTTTTCTCCTCCTCTCCCTAACCTCTATTCCAACCCCCCCACCTCCCCTACGTCCCTCTCCCTCTGTCCCACTCCTCTGTGTCCACCCACCTCCCCCTCCGCCACCCCCATCCCCACCCTTCTTCCTTACCCGGCATTTTCCGTCCACCGCAGCGGCCGAAAGACCCGCGGTCCGTGGTGCACGGGGTGCCGTCGTGGTACCAGCTCCTGCCCCCTGCTGACCTCAGCAACACAGTCCTCTGCCCTTCGATCTGGCAATGAAGCTGGCACTGCTGGTCGCCTGAAAAAAAAAATCAGTAATAAGGAAGATTAATTAAGCAGTGGTGGAAAACAAGTGCAGGATAACAATTCTTCCGTCATTATAGTAATGACTTGGCAAAGATTTTAAAATAAAAAAAAAAGGGGGGGGGGGGGGGGGAGGTTGTAGACGAAGAAAATGGAAACATAAAATTAAGAAAATATATTATGAATATGAAAAACCCTTTACTAGCTGTGTGAGGAAACCATTATAATCCCTCTCGAAGAAGACAGATTATTGTGTAGTGCCTGCTCCTAGGCCTTTCGTCGCTGGATCGGACTCATCAGGGAGACACGGCTGGTTGTGTCTGTGCTCTTGGTGTCAAATAGAGACACACTACAGTAAAGTAATTCTGTGGTGTTCTCACCACCAAGGGTTCAAAAAATAAGGAAGATTTGACAGAATGATGGGGGGGGGGGGTGGGGGGGGGGGGGGGGACTGGGGGGGGGGGGAAGGGGGGGGGGGGGAAGCGGTGAGAGAGCAGGGTGAGTGCAAGGGTGTGTGTGTGGGGGGGTTGTTGTGTTGTAATGGGCGGGAGGTTAATGGAGGGAAAGGGAAGAGAAAACGTTTTGGTGACTGAATCAAGAACGGAGAGTTGGAAGGAACGCGGGGAGAGAGAGAGAGAGAGAGATGAGCGTAGGGAGAGAGAGGCTGAGAAGAGAGGAGAGAGAGAGAGAGAGAAGAGAGGGAGAGACTGAGACAGAGAGACAGGAGACAGAGACAGAGACCAGGAGATAGAGAGTCAGACAAGACAAGAGACAGAGACAGAGACAGTTAGGACGAAGAGAGAGGAGGGAGGGACAGAGAGGAGAGAGTTTCCATCTAGCACGAGAGAGAGGAGGAGAGAGAGAGAGAGATCGAGGAGAGATGAGACGAGGAGAGAGGAGAGGAGAGACCGGTGGGAGGAGAGAGAGAGAGGAATGCTGCGATAGATAATATGGCATGTTTAATGTCATCACCAGAATCACTTCCAAGGATTTCATTCCTCTAGCTACTGAACACTGGACCAACAAGTAAGAAGCACACTGCCAAGCCGGAAATTAGCGTAGTAACCAGGAAACAAATCACCTCCCAATTTTCAGGTGCAGGATACGGACACTTTCTTCAAGGTACGTTACTAAAAAAGGTTTAGTCGGTTGAGGTGTCCGTCAACCTTTACAGGTACGAGGACCGAGTAGTTGATATACGCAGAATTCTCCCCGTCTGGGGAGTACGAGATTCGAATCCCTTTCGCATTTTTTGTGTGGGTGTGGAAAGAGTAGGAGGATGTTTTAGACCTTCCAGGTCAGTACAACCCACGCAGCAGATTTGGGGTAGTACCTGAGCTCACGAGTTTCACCCACACACTGCAGACCTTGCTACCCCGCTTTGAAAGATCAAAAACCTGCATTGTCAGCGGTTCTGGGTGGGGGGGTTTCGGAAAGACATTTCCTAGCAGTACCCGGACTCTTGGAGAGGAGATGGGGGTCCTCTCCTGGAATGTTTGTGACCAACATATACCTGCTGTATATGACACAAGTTTCAGTCGCAGTGACGGGGCCGGAATAGCTCAGTGGTAAGAGCCGCGGGACTTGTCATCTTGGTGATCCTGGGGGTTGCGGGTTCGAATCTCCCGCCGAGCCGTTTCGGTACAGGGGAACTTTTCCCCTCGGAGTTAACATTGGTTCTGACTCCATTCCCATACAGTCTTTCGAATGAGACTATGAACCGAGGTTCCGTGTGTGAACGCACGCACACAACATTTGCACACACGTCAAAATCCCATCACCAACTTTCTGGAAGAGAGAAGGCCCAGCTTGGCCGTTGGTATGGATGACACGTTACACATAGCATGCACCTTCCCCGAAGAGATGGAAGATACGCTTACGCTGCCTTAACGGTGGGATTAAAAAAAACGGTCATACACAAAAAAACTATACTCCCTTTGTGGGGCAGATAGGATTAATCCTTGCCCTGTCTATACAGGGAGTGTCTGCAGGAGTATCAACCTGCGTGCACGGGAAAAAAAAAAAATGCCGCAGCGACGTTTTGACCGATGTCGACGGTGATTATGATGTACGTCCCCACATTTTAAAATCGTTAAGAACTCAGGTGACGAAAATCTTCATCTTGATCGATCCTCATGCCCGAGTCTCCTGATCACCCCTCATTTTCGATTATCGATCTACATCTGAGCCCCGCGGGTAGTTCGTGATGGAAGTCTTTTTGGTGGGTGGACGTGGTGATGCTTCTGGAGAAGGATACCCATTCCCGCTGGCTCCACAGAACTGACGTCGGTCTGGGTCCTAGTACCACATTTCGCCCGACCACCTTTGTAGCCAGTCACGTGTCGCTCTCAATTACATTGTGGCTTCATCCCGTTTTCATGTAAAAAAAATCTTTACTCCTGCACGTTTCGCCTAAATCAAGTTAGAATCAGACTTCCTGAAATCAATTGGTCCGTGTCTCTCTCTCTCTCTCTCTATCTCTCTCTCTCTCTCTCTCTCTCTCTCTCTCCTCTCTCTCTCTCCTCTCTCTCCCTCTCTCTCTCTCTCTCCTCTCTCGCTCTCATCCCTCTCTCTCTCTCTCTCTCTCTTCTCTCTCTCTCTCTCTCTCTCACACTGACTGACTGACTGAAACCAATTTATTGTCAGATTAACTCAAAGTTGTTACTGACTCTCTCTCTCTCTCTCTCTCTCTCTCTCTCTCACACACACACACACACACACAACACACACACACACACACACACACACACACCACACACACCAAACAGAGAGAATCAATGGTTGTAACACACACACACACACACACACACACACACACACACACACACACACACACACACACAGTACGTACACACAATCAAAAATGAACAAAAACAAACACCATACCAAATCCTGACTCCGATTGTTAACACAGTTCTTCAATTCAGTCCCCTGACCAAACCCCCATCGATCGTGAAGGAAACTGAAGAGAGATAAAAGCGACGGACTCAACCCGCCGTTTTGTGTGGGACGGGGTTTTGCAGGTCCACAGCACCCCCTGTTACCGCACAAAATGTCACCACTGCACAAAAATGTCACAACTGTGACATTTTGTGCCAGTTGTGACATTTTGTGCAGTGAAGGACTGTAATCATTGTGTTGTTGATTAGGTGATACTGCTCGGCAAAAAAAAATTCAAGGTCAAAGGTTAAGATCAAGGTCACTCTGATCGTTGAACACCCCATTTCCTTTTTTTTCCTGCCTGCAATATTATCCACTCTTTCAAGCTAGATTTTCCAAACTTGCTACACAGGTGCAAAGCCTGTGGGGACAACAACTGGCAACAACACAGACAAATCATGTTGTTTCTATTAGCCTCATCAAACCAACATGGGCCATCTTGTCTGGGCTGTCACCTCGTAAACATATGCAGTTGAATATAGGACTAAAAGTATGTATCATATACAAAATTGAAAATTATAAATGGCAAGCCAAACTGAAAAAGCATAAAACATATGTGGACATCATAAAGTATATTTCACCATCCATCCAACAACACCACACACCCACACCCACACAGATGAGAGAGAGAGAGAGAGAGAGAGAGAGACAGAGACAGAGAGGAGAGACAGACAGAGAGAGACAGAGAGAGATTAAGATCAAGATTAAAATTATAGTCCCGTCAACAGCAGAGGTTATCTCAGGACTGTCACCACGTTCCAAACTACCACGTAATATGTGTTTAAAAAAAAAGATTAAAAAACAAAACCCCACCCAACCTTTAAAAAACAGATTAAAAGAACCAATCCTAGGATTAAAAACCAACACCACGTTAAAAAACACCCACAAGTCAGTCATTCACACAATTCTTTAAAATACGTCCAAAAAACATCCAAAAGTTTGTTAAAAATCTTCCACTGTAAAATCTCAGATCCGATGAAAAATGTTAATCTCTTTCAAGAACTCAAAGATCGTGTCAGGCGGAACATCTCTGAACAAGGTTTTCATGGAATCTGCTGTAAAATGTTTGTGTCTCACATCGTGCAAGTCCCAACACTCTAAAAGAATATGTTCATTGTGAGTGGAACATGACATGGAATGCACCACGGAGCTTCTTCACTCTTTAAAAGGTATGAATGGGTAAAATACGAATGGCCGGTGTGCAGCCGGCACAGAACTGTTTCTTCTTTACGACCACCAGACGAAGATGAGAGGAACTCCTTTAGGTTTTGGACGGATCTGAAGAGTTTGTTATCCGTCTGTGTATTCCAATCC
>JADBJO010016286.1:17500-32500 GCA_016801955.1 Conus betulinus | reverse complement strand
GTCAGAGATCACAACTTTCACCCCTAATTGTCACAGATAAAAAAATCTTTCACCCCTAATGTTACAGATCACATCTTTCACCCCTAATTGTCACAGATCACACCTTTCACCCCTAATTGTCACAGATCAAACCTTTCACCCCTAATTGTCACAATGCTGTTAGATTTCACACCTTTCACCCCAAATTGTCCCAGATCACACCTTTCACCCCGAATTGTCCCAGATCACACCTTTTATCCCTAATTGTCCCAGATCACACCGTTCACCCCTAATTGTCACAGATCACACCTTTTCATCCTTAACTGTCACAGATAACACCTTTCACCCCTAACTGTCCCAGATCACACCTCACACCTCTAATTGTCCCAGATCACACCTTTCACCCCTAATTGTCACAGATCACACCTTTCACCCCCCTAATTGTCACAGATCACAACTTTCACCCTAATTGTCACAGATCACACCTTTCACCCCTAATTGTCCCAGATCACACCTTTCACTCCTAATTGTCCCAGATCACATTTTCACCTCTAATTGTCCCAGATCACACCTTTCACCCCTAGTTGTCACAGATCACACCTTTCACCCCGAATTGTCCCAGATCACACACTTTCACCCCTAACTGTCACAGATCACACCTTTCACCCCTAACTGTCACAGATCACACCTTTCACCCTAACTGTCACAGATCACACCTTTCACCCCTAATTGTCACAGATCACACCTTTCACCAACTGTCACAGATCACACTTTTCACCCTAATTGTCACAGATCACACCTTTCACCCTAATCACACCTTTCACCCCCCTAATTGTCACAGATCACACCTTTCACCCCCTAATTGTCACAGTCACATACCTTTCACCCCTCACACCTTTCACCCCTAATTGTCACAATGTTGTTAGATCATATCTTTCACCCCTAATTGTCCCAGATCACACCTTTCACCCCTAATTGTTACAGATCACACCTTTCCCCCTAATTGTCCCCAGATCACACCTTTCACCCCCTAATTGTCACAGATCACACCTTTCACCCCTAATTGTCACAGATCACACCTTTCACCCCTAATTGTTACAGATCACACCTTTCACCCTAATTGTTACAGATCACCAATTTCACCCCTAATTGTTACAGATCACACCTTTCACCCCCTAATTGTCACAGATCACACCTTTCACCCTAATTGTCACAGATCACACCTTTCACCCCCTAATTGTCACAGATCGCACCTTTCACCCCTAATTGTCACAGATCACACCTTTCACCCCCTAATTGTCACAATGCAGTTAGATCACACCTTTCACCCCTAATTGTCACAATGCTGTTAGATCACACCTTTCACCCTTAATTGTCCCAGATCACACCTTTCACCCCTAATTGTCTCAAATCACACCTTTCACACCCCTAATTGTTACAGATCACACCTTTCCTTTCACCCCTAATTGTCACAGATCACACCTTTCACCCCCTAATTGTCTCAAATCACACCTTTCACCCCCTAATTGTCTCAGATCACACCTTTCACACCCCCTAATTGTCACAATGCTGTTCTTTCACCCTTAATTGTCACAATGCTGTTCTTTCACCCACCCCTAATTGTCACAATGCTGTGTTTTTTCACCCCCTAATTGTCACAATGCTGTTATTTCATACCTTTCACCCCTGATTGTCACAATGCTGTTAGATTTCACACCTCTCATCCATGATTGTCCCAATGCTGTTCACACCTTTCACCCCTAATTGTCACAATGCTGTTAGATCACACCTTTCACCCCTAATTGTCACAATGCTGTCAGATTTTTCACACCTTTCACCCCCTAATTGTCATAATGCTGTCAGACTTTTCCTCACGTTTCACGAACAGAATCTGCAAAGATGTCGGAGTGCATCCTTTCTTGTTGATGTCTTACTGTCATGCCACACTGAGATGGCCCCCAGTGAGTGACCCCAGTTTCCTGACCTCTCTTGTCCGAACAGTTCTCTGTTTAAATCCATTTCCCTGACATTGTCTTCTCTCAGTATACATTTAGGTTATAATATGTTAACGCGTGCTTTTGGTGACTTGACAGATTGCTTCTGGTACAACTTTCGGTACCTCATTTACTCAATAGTGGTTGTGTCGTAGAAATTATACCACCATCACTGCACCCCTCATTTCCCCCCGCCTCCCCCTCATTACGTTTCAAGTTTGTTACATGAGAATATCGTTAAAATGATACCTTTCTCTTTTTACTCCCCCCCCCACCCCCCATACCAAACCACCCTTCCACTTCTAAAGAACTACCTCTTCTGTCTGTCTGTCTGTCTGTCTGTCTGTCTGTCTGTCTGTCTCTCTCTCTCCTCTCTCTCTCTCTCTCTCTCTCTCTCTCTCTCTCTCTCTCTCTCTCTCTATCGCCCTAGGATTAGTTCCTAAAATCATTTTCTCGGACGGGGGACAGATTGCTTTCAGTTCTCACTCTCAGTGGAGAGAGGGGGGTCGTAAGGGGGGGGGGGGGGGGGGGTTCAAGGTCTACTTTAGAGATTTTCGATAATTTGTTATAAACAGGTCTACATCTCATATAACTACAGTATGGTATTTGAAAAAAAAAAATTCACTGGAAGAATTTAATACATTAAAAAACGACTTTTGCACACCTGTTCAAACCCCCCCGCGCGGTAGACCGAAAACCGTGACGTCACTTGATGGACTGGCCGTCAGCCGCGACCTACACAACATGGCAACGCCAAGTGAAATCAACATGAGTTGCGATCCCCCACAGCCTAAAAAGTCACGAGGGGGTGGCAGATATTGTGCTGTAGGCGAGTGCAGCAGCTCAGCAGGAGACGGATATTCTTTGCACACATTTCCATCTGATTGCACACATTTCCATCTGATCCAGATACTTGAAAGAAGTGGATTCGGTTCGTGCAAACATGTCGGGCCGTCAGCTCAGTTCAGTTCCAGCTGGACCACGGAAACGAGCTATTCCGACAATTGCCGAGCCCAGTGGCTCAAAAAACTTCGTCTGCATTGTGCGCGTATACTTTGAAGGCGGAGTGGTAAGCTCGTACAGATGAGTACGATAGTCGCACGTTTTATTCTGTTCTTATCTATGGACAGATCACACTTGTTAAATCGAATGAACGCGTTAAGGCTTGAGGAAGGAGACTCTCCACTCGCCGTCCACGCGTGATCGCATCAATAAGTCAGTCGGTAGCCTCCCTCGAGACTTCGGTAAAGTCCATACGCCTTCGGAATGCTGTGTTCGGGCGTCCAGCTGGAACTGTTCGTTTCCGTGGTCCAGCTGGTACTGACGTGGTAAAAAGAACTTAGCGTTCAAACTGATAAGGTTAAGGCCTTGCAGAAACATCCCCAGAGTCACATTGGCTGTCGCAGTCATAGTCACTGCTTTTACATGATAAATTAATTCCGAGCGAGATGTGCAAGAACCATCAGAATCGCTTTCTGTCGCCGTCGCTGACACTCATGTGACGTCATATCCAAGAACAGTTAAGCCATGCCAAGAATCCGTTGATTACCTCCCGTTTTCTTGATTACAGGTAAAAATGCCCACTTTCGCGGATCGATTGCGTGTGATCGGGAGCGAATCGGATGTTTGTTTTACCAGTTTATCAAACATTTCATATTTCTGCATAAGCTGACCAGTTATCGAAAACCTCAAATGTAGACCTTTAAGGTGGGCGGGAGGGAGGGGGGGGGGGGGGGGGGGGGGGGGGGGGGGGGGGGGGGGGGGGGGGATCGGGAGGGAGTCTCTTCACCAGAAAGAGTGAGGGATCGATTTTTCCCTTTTCATCAACATGTTTTGTTGCATTTGGTCTTCAAACTAATCCATTTTCATATCCACAACATCATTTCCCAATGTTTATCTGTTGTACACGCTCACACATTGGAGAGAGAGAGAGAGAGAGAGAGAGAGAGAGAGAGACAGAGAGAGAGAGAGACAGAGAGACAGACAGAGAGAGAGACAGAGTACAGACGGACACAAAATGGGTCAAATGATCTTTATTGACGGTTATAAAGTAGATCTGACAGCTTCAGTTTTCATTCTGTCCTTGTAATGAAATATACCAGTAGCATGAAAAGGTCCAAGAAATCATAAACAAGCGATGCAGTTTGCCTATTTGACTGACATATAATGAGTACACGCAACAGCGGAAAAAAGGGAAAGTAGATGCAGAGGACAGGAAGGAGAGGGGATGAAGATGTCATTCCAGTGACGGTTGTTTCTGTTAGATAATCAACAACGAGCCATAGATGAAACATGTCACATTTTAGGCGTGATCCTAGAAGAAGAAAGAAGAAGAAGAAGAAGAAGAAGAAGAAGAAGAAGAAGAGAAGGAGGAGGAGAGAAGAGAAGGAGAAGAGAAGAAGAAGAAGAAGAAGAAAGAAGAACAAGAAGAAGAGGAGGAAGAAGGAGGAGGAGGAGGAGAGGAGGAGAGGAAGAGAGAGAGAGAGAGGAGAAGGAGGAGTAGGAGGATAAGAAGGAGAGTAGTAGTAGTAGTAGTAGTAGTAGAAGAGAGAAGAAGAAGTAGAAGAAGAAGAAGAAGAAGAGGAGGAGGAGAGAGGAGGAGGAGGAGGAGGAGGAAGGGTGAGGACGAGAGGAGGATGAGGCAGCAGAAGGAGAGGGAAGAGGAGGAGAAGAAGACGACGAAGAAGAAGACGAAGAGAAGAAGAAGAAGAAGAAGAAGAAGAAGAAGAAGAGAAGAAGAAGAAGAAGAAGGAGGAGGAGGAAAAGGAGGAGAGGAGGGGGGGCAGAAGGAGGGGAAGAAGAGCAGAAGAGAAGAAGAAGAAGAAGAAAGAGAAGAAAGAAGAAGGAGAAGAAGAGAAGGAGAAGAAGGAGGAGGAGAAGAGGAAGAGAAGAAGAAGAAGAAGAAGAGAAGAAGGAAAAAGAGGAGGGGATAGGAGAGGAGGAGGAGGACTAGAAGGAAGGAAGGGGAGGACGAGACGAAGACGAAGACAGGAGGACGAGGAGGAGGAGGAGGAGCAGGAGGAGGGAGGAGAAAAAGGATAAGGAAAAGAAGGAGGAGGAAATAACACAAAGAGAACAAAATTCATTTAAAAGAGAAAAAAAAAAAAAAAAAAAAAAAAGAGAAAAAAACGGAAACATCAAGAAACCGGGAAGGATGTCTCAGTCCGTCCTCTCTTGGGCAGTCAAGTCAGTCAGTCCGTCCATCCGGATCCGGTCCTGCGCCGTGACGTGTCTCAAACTAGAGCGGTTCCCCCTTTCCTGAGCCACGCCACGCCACGCCACGCCACGCCAGGCGTCCAGCCCAGCCAGGTCCCATCGTGTCAGTTCCCCATCGAGGAACCTCTGCAGGAAGGTCCTGGCAGGCCCTGGATTCGAACTCACACCCGCCCCGGCTGGTGGTGCACCCCATTGGGGAACTGGCAGTGCACGTGGGTCGGCACGTTCCGTGGCCGGCCCCCGTGTTGGCGGCACTTGTCCACGTACTCAAATTGGCGGAAATTCCTGTACAGATCCACAGCCAGCCCGGAGTAGTGCCCAGACGAACGACTGTGGCACCCGCCCGCTAGTTCTCTGATCTGGAATGTATGGTGGGGGGAGGGGGGGGGGGGGGGGGGGGGGGGGGGGCGGTGAGGTGGAGGGTTGGGGGGGGGGGGGGGATAAAGGGGGGATACAGACAGCAACGTGAAATGTTGATAAGATGAACACGAACGCGCGCACGCACGCACGAGCTGACACGCACGCTCGCACACGCACGCGTACGCGCACGCACGCACGCACGCACGCACACACACACGCACCCACACACACACACACACACACACACACACACACACACACACACACACGCACGCACGCACGCACGCACGCATGCCCTTCGCCCCACAAAGACAGGAAGTTTTACGCTTGCCCATATATATACTCCCTCTTTTTATTTCGCGGTTTCTTTTCTTTCTTCCTTCGTTTATTAAAAAATCTAAATGAAATTACGCTGTCTGTTATGCTGCCCGTAGGTCAAAAATGTTCAAAAACATGCACGTTAGTTATGGACGTTTTCACACTTTCTAGGTTCCCTCCCTCCCTCCCTCACTTCCGCGCACGCCCCGCCCCCGCCCTCTTCTACTCTTACCCCCGGCCCCATCATTAACCCCCCCCCCCTTCCACCCCCCCCCCCCCATTTCACCTTCCAGACCCCTGCAGTTGGAAATATTTTTACAGTATGCGTACTAACAACGACATTTTCAACAGAATTCAAAGTGCCGCCAGCAAAGATCACAAAGCTGCATGCTGTTGTATTGTAGTATGCTGCTTTTGTTTGTTTGTCTGTTTATTTGTTTGGGTCTTGTTTGTTTGTTTGTTTGTTTGTTTGGATGGGGGGTGGGGGGGGGGGGGGTCTTTTTCCATTGCTGACGTCAGTCAGAGACTGGTTGACTGACAGACAATAAACACCAGTTCAAAGAAGATTCTGTGAAGGACCGCCCATTGCAACCTCACCTGATGTGGCCATATACTAACAACAAACAAGAGAAATGTACACACACGCTCAATCAATTGAATATTTCATTCTTGACGGGCATGTGTGCTAGAAGAATAAATACTGCAAGAAGAACTGGAGTGGAGTTTGCGTACCCCGAAGAACTGTGCACTGTAAAGATAAACAATTACTGTCTTTATTAGTAACTCTGTGTTTTCTTCCTCCCATAGTTCGCGATAGCTTTTCGAGGGTTTTTTTTTTTTCGTTTTTTTTTTCTCTGTTTAAGTGGAAATTAGAGCTAGCTCCGCAAATATCTATGGAGGTTGAACTAGTACATGGGACTATGCCAGAGTCACTGGCAGAAAATGTGGGGGATGCTTCGTCTTCTTGCTATTTCTCCCTCCGATTTGTATGGAAGGGGAATGTAGTAATTTGTGAACATTTATTCTGCATGGCATGGTTTGAATGACTGAGGAGAGTTTTCACTAAAGAAAGTTGGTTGGAGCTAGATTGAATTTTAGTCAGTGGAAATAATGCAAGGCTTGAATAAGAGATGTTTAAAGCATACTCTCCTTGTGTCGTATATATTCTACATGGTGTCAGAGAACAAACGAACCTGAGCACACAGTAAAGAATGGCCTCATCTCTTCAAAATTCTAGTTAGATTGGGATTCAAGAAACCTTCCAGAAGAATGGCGAAAATTCAGACAGCATGCGGACCTGATGTTTGCTGGACCTCTCTACACAAGACTACAGCAGCAGAGAAAGTGCGCATATCTACTCATATGGTCAGGAGAGAGGGGAAAGAAATATACAACACTTGGTGTTTGTCTCATGAAGACAGTCAGAAACTGGAGGTGTTATACAGGAATTTTGAGAAGCACACGACTCCCAAAAAGAATACACTGTTTGCAAGATACCTGTTCCTGAACAGAACACAGCAAGAAGTGAAAACTTTTGAAAGTTCCCTCACCAGTATTCGTACCCTCGTCAAAGACTGTACTTACTCTGAACCTGATGAAAAATGGTACGTGACAGAATAGTTTGTGGAATCACATCTCAAGATGCCAGAGAAAAGCTGTTGCAAGTCGGTGGCCAGTTGACAATGGACAAAGCAATAGAAATGGTCGTTACTCATGAAGCAACAAAGCAGCAGCTGATAACAATGCAAAACGATGAAGCTGTGGAGGCAATCAAGGAAAGACGTTTGGAGAATAGTGAAGAAAACAGATTGTCCTACCAGAATCGGTCAACAAGAGGGAGAACAACAAACCACAAGCACAAAGAAAATGGAAGGAAGACACGTTCGACTGCAGCAACTGTGGACAGAGACACAGCAAAAGAGCATGTCCAGCCTACGGCAAGCAGTGTCTACAGTGCGGCAAACTGAACATTTTTTTCCAGAGTCTGCCGATCAAAAAGGAAGATAAGAACAGTCCATCAGGTGGAAGATCCAGAACACACAGACGAATCAGACGCATCTTTCACTGTTGACATCATTGCCGACGGCAAGGACCAGCCTAACACTGCATACGCCAATATCAGCATGGAAACTGGCGATGTCTTGCGCTTCAAAATTGACACAGATGCGCAGGTCAATGTGATCCCATACCAAATCTTCAGAAAGATGTCCAAACGCCCCCCCCCCCCCCCCCCCCCCCCCCCCCCCCCCCTCAAACCCAGCAAGACGAATCTGTATGGTATGCAGGTCAAACGCATCAATGTCAAGGGCATCATGGAGCTTCAGTGCTCATACAAGGGCCAGCACTACCAAGGCACGTTTTACGTTGCTGAGACATCAGGACACTCCCAGCCTGTCCTTGGGCTTCAAGCCTCCCTGCAATTGAAAATCATTCAAATGGTCCTGACAATCACCTGCCCTCAGATGACGAAAGAAGCTGTACTGCACGAATACAAACACCTGTTCGACGACAGATTGGGCAATCTAGAAGGGGAAGTGAACATCTACCTTCAAGAGAATGCTGTGCTGGTGGTCCACCCCACCAAGACGTGTCCCACATGCACTGAGGGATCGCCTGAAAGCAGAGCTAGATGCCATGCAAAAAAGCTGGAGTCATCACCAAAGTTATGCGGCCCACAGACTGGGTCAATTCGCTTGTGGTGGTTGAAAAACCCAATGGGAAGCTACGCATCTGCTTGGACCCACAGAATTTGAACCAGGCAGTGAAGAGGCCCCACTACGCCATGCCAACACTGGAGGATGCACAGGCTAAGATCCCAGGTGCCAAGTACTTCAGCAAACTAGACGCCAAGAGTGGCTATTGGCAAATGAATCTGTCTACCAAGGCATCTTACCTGACTACATTCAACACGCCCTTTGGGAGGTATCGATTCCTGCGCATGCCCATCGGTATGGTGAGCGCCCAGAACAAATTTCAAAGAAAAATGGACGAAATATTTGAGGGCCTGCCGGGTCTGGTGACGCTGGTGGATGATGTGCTGGTGACAGGAACGACCAAGGAGGAGCACGCCAGAAACCTCAAAGCTGCCCTCGACAGGGCCACAGAGAAGGGACTGAAGCTGAACCCTGATAAACTAGAAATCGGCGTGCAGGAAGTGGGCTACTTTGGCCACATCATTTTATCTGAAGGAATCAAGCCTGACCCAGAGAAAATCAAGGCCATCTAAAGCATGAAGCCTCCAGCAGACAAAGGGAACTGGAAACCCTGCTGGGCATGATCATGTACCTGTCAAAATTTGCTCCTAACCTGGCGGAGACCACAAAGCCACGACGTGAAATGCTGAAATCAGAAAATGAGTTCATGTGGGAATCACAACAGCAAGCAGCAGCCTGGGACAAAATCAAGTCTACACTCGCCAGCCAACCTGTACTAGCCATCTACGACCCAGACAAAAGAGTCACCCTGCAGGTGGATGCCAGCAAGTATGGTTTGGGTGCTGCACTCTTTCAAGACAACAGACCCATCACATATGCTTCAAAGTCGCTGAACAAGACCAAAGAAAACTATGCACAAATTGAAGAGGAACTGTATGCCATTGTGTTTGGCTGTGAGAGATTCCACCAGTACATCTATGGCCAGCATCAGGTCCTCGTCCAGTCAGACCACAAGCCCCTGGTGACAATCATGAAGAAGCCACTGGCATCAGCACCCCGCGTCTCCAGCGCATGCTGCTACGCCTGCAGAAGTACAGCATCAAAGTGGAGCACATCCCAGGGAAGCAGATCCCCGTTGCAGACACATTGTCAAGGAAGTCACTGTCTCCTGAGCCCCATGACACCATAGAGGACCTCGATTCACAGATCCACTGCATTGTGAAGAATCTGCCAGTCAGTGATAAACGATGGAAAGCAACCAGTGAAGACAAGGCTCTCCAAACTGTGGTGAAACATGTCCAAAATGGCTGGCCAGATTCACGTCAGAGTTGCCACAACAATGCAGACGATGACTGGAACTTTCGGGACGAACTATCCATCATCGATGGGGTCATGTTCAAAGGGAGCGCATGGTGGTCCCTGAAGCCCTCCGCCCAGAAATGTTGATCAAGATCCATGCAAGCCATATGGGCATTGAGAAATGCCTACAGCGTGCCCGTCAAGTGCTAGTCTGGCCGAGGATGGCAGCAGACATCAAGAGAACCGTTGAAACGTGCACTGTATGCAATGAAAGAAGACCTGCGAACTGCAAAGAACCGATGATACCTCATGAAGTCCCATCACGGCCATGGCAGAAGGTAGCAGTGGACCTGTTCTCCTGAACAACAGAGACTACCTCGTCACTGTGGACTTCTACAGCCGCTACTTTGAGGTGGATGAACTGACCCACGACAACAGCAGTAGTGGCCAAGAAACTGTCAGCACACTTTGCCAGACATGGCATCCCTGAGACGATCGTAAATCGATAACGGCCCACAGTTTTCTTCAGAAGAGTTTGCCCATTTCACCAAAGACTGGGACACGAAACACGTAACGTCTAGCCCCCGATACCCCCAGTCCAACGGCCTGGCAGAAAAGACAGTGCAGACGGTGAAGAACATTCTAAACAAGGCCAAGGCAGGAAAAGGATCGGCGCTGCTCAGCATCCTGGAGTACAGGAACACTCCCGTGGACGGACTGGCGTCACCAGCACAGCTACTGATGGGGCGACAGCGGCGCTCTGTGCTGCCCACAACCCACCTGCAACTACAACCTCGCGCCGTGGACCCCAAGAGAGTCACAGACAGACGGCGCCAATGTCAGGCCAGCCAGAAACGCTTCTACGACCGCGGAGTCGATCGCTCCCTACCCTGCAGACTGGAGAGAACGTTTACGTTCAGCTGGCACTGGGTGACCAATGGAAGCCTGCCAAAATCATCGCCGGGGCAGCACACCACGTTCCTACCAAGTCGAGCTAACTGATGGCAGCACTTACTGGCGCAACAGGCGTTTCCTCAGACGGCAGCCACGTCAGAGTACAACCTTTCTGCCTGTGCTCGCTGCAGCCCCTGAACCTCCAGTGCCAGCACAGACTGGGGCCCCAGCAGCCAACGAGGCCATGGCGCAACCAGTCAGGCCTGACCCCTACATCACAAACTACGGGCGTCAAATTCACCACCCACACAGACTGACTTACCTGCCAAGGTTTGTACAAAACACATGAACGTGACAGGTGAGAAAGGAGATGTAGTGGCTGTGCATTTAAAGATAGACAAAGGGACCGTGAATGCTTAAAGACAGCCCCACAAATAAAGACAGGACCCCAACCCCCAACCCCTTCCCACAAATGCCTAAAATAAACTTAGATAACTTTGCTTCTTTACTTTCCATTTTTGTTTCAGATATTATTTTAACAAAATCACAGAAAGGTTCAAAAGTATTTTGTTGTTTTTTTTTCGTTCATTTTTTTTTTTAGCATGCACATAGTCTAGTGAACACAATTTATCATTTCCTTGGGCAGGTGATTTTGAAAAATCCCTACCTCAGTGTTTACGATCATTATCATAATTGTTTTTGTTTTGTTTCGTGACCTGGGTGTCTGTTCATTTCTTGCTTGGTAGTGAGATCCGTGTGGTCAATGTTTATGAAGACATTTAAAGAAGGCAATTCTAAATGGTGACGAGTGAAGGCAATTTGTGATGTATGAAAGCAATTTTGGGGAATGTTTGTTTTTTGATGATCTTTGTTTTGCTTGATATATCTTTGAAATTGTGTATGCTTTTTTTTTTCTTACAACAAGGGAGAAGTAGTAATTTGTGAACATTTATTTTGAAGGAATAGTGCATACATGGCGTGGCTTGAATGACTGAGGAGAGTTCACTAAAGAAAGTTGGTTGGAGCTAGATTGAAGTTTGGTCAGTGGAAACAATGCAAGGCTTGAATAAAGAGATGTTTAAAGCTTTCCCTCCTTGTGCCGTATATATTCTACAGGGAAGAACTGACCTCACAGTCAAGGGAGGCAAGTCCTCAGGACTAGATAACTCCTGCACTTCCTTTTCACAGAAAAACTCACCTCCACCTGACCGGAGGAGCAAGCATCAAGAAACTGAACAAACAAAAAAAAATTAGCTGGGATTAAAAAAAAAAAAAAAAAAAAAAAAAGAAAATAAAGTGAGAAAACTAGAAATGTAAATAAATCAGATTTTCTCAAAAAAAAAAAAAAAAAAAAATTGAGAGAACAACGATAATGCTAATATCAACTACAGGGACAATTCTAACAACAATGGCAGCGTCAACAGCAACACAACGACAACAACAAAGCAGTATCACCAATGACACCATCACCACCACCACTATTGTAAGAGAAGCTAGCACAGCAAACACTCACCACGACACGGTCCGAGTTCAGGTCGATCAGGTACCTCATGAGGTCTTCGCTGAGACAGACGGTACCGCCTGGGGCGTAGTTCCCATCTTCGCACTGGTAGCTGTAATCACGGCGGCGTTAAACCTTTCTTCAACGTGTCAGTACTTTCAACACGGATTTTCAATGGGGGCACAAAAAGCGCAAGTGTGCGCATGCATGTCAACCCTCCTTCCTGTTCTTTGATTCGACCAGGAATCCCGCTTCTTCCCCCCTCCCCCCCCCCCCTCTCCCCCCCGTACCCTTCCCCCTCTTTCCCCCCACTCTGCCCGCCTCCCCACCATCCCCCCCCCATGCCCACTCTTCTTCCCTGCCTTATAGAATACTTACTCAAACCCCGCTCATTGTATAGGAAACGATCAATTCTAGAGTTTTTCTTTTTCAATGAAGTATCATTTGAAGAAAAAAAAAACCCTCATCAGTATGTGTAAAAACTCAATTATAATTGATCCTTGGTTACAGTAATCTAATTATAATTGATCCTTGGTTACAGTAATCTTTTTTCTTTCCCCTTTCAAGAATCTCTTGAGTTAAAAACATGGCGTATGACATAACACATCATATGTAAAACAGGAGTACGAGGACTTAGCAGCTCGTTTTAAATTTACTGTCAGCAGATGCAGCTATACAACGAGCTGTTTACTGTCAGCAGATGCAGCTATACAATGAGCTGTTTACTGTCAGCAGATGCAGCAGCTGTTTATAGATGCAACGAGCTGTTTACTGTCAGTAGATGCAGCTGTACGAGCTGTTTACTGTCAGCAGATGCAGCTATACAACGAGCTGTTTACTGTCAGCAGATGCAGCTATACAACGAGCTGTTTACTGTCAGCAGATGCAGCTATATACAATGAGCTCTTTATTGTCAGCAGATGCAGCTATACAATGAGCTGTTTACTTTCAGCAGATGCAGCTATACACAACGAGCTGTTTACTTTCAGCAGATGCAGCTATACAATGAGCTGTTTGTTTTCAGCAGATGCAGCTATACAACGAGCTGTTTACGTTCAGCAGATGAAGCTGTACGAGCTGTTTACTGTCAGCAGATGCAGCTATACAACGAGCTGTTTTACTGCCAGCAGATGCAGCTATACAACTAGCTGTTTACTGTCAGCAGATGCAGCTATACAACGAGCTGTTCACTGTCAGCAGATGCAGCTATACAACTAGCTGGCATAGGGCATATCTGTCAGTAAAACGTTAATTGTGCGCATGGTAGTGTAAAATTGGTATGGTATTAGAAAAAAAAATGTTCTTGCATGTAGAGCTATAACTTGACCGTCGCCTTCCCTTCTCCATCCTCCCCCCCCCCCCTCCCCCCCCCCCCCCCCCTCTTTGCCCTCCCATCCTCTGGTGCTGAACTCAGTACAAACAGGAGAATAAAGACAGTGTGTCTGCTTTTTATATCAGTATCCTCCCCCTCCCCCACTCTCCCTGCCTGCTTTTTTCCCCATCTTTTGCTGTCTTGTTATGTTCTGATATTTATCATTAACGTTGTATGTGGTTCCCCCCCCCCCCCCCCCAACCAAAGCACGTGATTTTCTAACGGTAAGTTGAAATCTGTTCCTGACTGTCTAATCATAGGACCAGTAGAGAATTTGCCATGGAGTGGGTTGCCTCTTCACGACTTGACATTGACTGCTCCCCCTGTGGATTGCCATGACTTGACAGTGTCACACACTGAAATTCAACAAGACAGTCCAATACCTTTGGGGCTGTGCCAGCATCGACGTACAAAACGCTTGGGAAAAACATATTCCATCTGCATAACTCGGGATCTGTTTGGTTTGCGAGGCACCGTAACATGCTGATAATCATGGGAACCGTAAGTTCATTTCTATAATTATACTTATAGGTAGATAGATAGATAGATATTTGTAAGTATAGATGGGTGGGGATCGAGTGCTTATAAAGTCAAGAAAAAACTAAAGAAGAATACTTTCTGGAAAAGAAGGGGGGGGGGGGGGGGGGAAGGGGGGGATCTGACAACAAAGTCTAGAATCCAGATGAATATGACAAAAGACAAGACAGACAGAGGCTTCAAATGCAAAACAGGCGCAGGTGTGTGAAAGAGATATTCAATCAGACAGACAGACAGACAGACCTGGATCGAGAGGCCTGTCCTCCCCAGCACATGTCCCGGAGGTTGTTGTAGGCGTAGGCGTTGTCTTTCTGCCCTGAATGATGACGGTGAACGGCGGTGATATTATCGTCCATAAACAGCTGGCAGGCCAGGACCTGCTGCGTACGTCTGCAGCCATTCGTGGCTGCACACCAAAAATGAAAGCGCCAAGGCCTTGCTCAGGAGTCGAGTATTTATAGTCTGGCGCAGGAAGACTGTTTCAAGAATGTTTGTTGTCTCTGAAAGTTCATTCTCCTCATTTTCTCTCATATGGCCATCAAGGGACTAGCCAGGTGTTCCAAGCAGACAGATTAAAATGAAAGGAACGGGACTGTTCGGAGAAAATCACACAGCACAAAAATAGGGTCACGGGTGAGTGCAAAGATCTGAACTACGTGTCAACTAGGGGAAAGTCATATATTTCAAAATTGTTCGTGATTTCATCAGTGAAAATACCCCCCCCCCCCCCACACACCTGCATAAAACTGGTGGGGAGTTGTTCTTTTGATCAGTGATCAGTTTGACGTTAAATGCTGGTTCAATGTTATGGGTAGGTCTCCACACGCTTATATGGATTATATTGCACTTTAGTGCAAAATCGTAATTGTGGCGTGT
>JADBJO010016286.1:0-12500 GCA_016801955.1 Conus betulinus | reverse complement strand
CATCCCTAATTGTCACAGACGCACCTTTCACGCCTAATTGTCCCAGATCACACCTTTCACCCCTAATTGTCACAGATCACACCTTTCACGCCTAATTGTCACAGATCACACCTTTCACGCCTAATTGTCACAGATCACACCTTTCACCCCTAATTGTCACAGATCACACCTTTTACCCCTAATTGTCACACACACACACCTTTCACCCCTAATTGACCAAGATCACACACCTTTGACCCCTAATTGACCAAGATCACACCTTTCACCCCCTAATTGTAACAGATCACACCTTTCACCCTTTAATTGTCACAATGCTGTGAGATCACACCTTTCATCCCTAATTGTCACAGATCACACCTTTCACCCCCTATTGTCACAGATCACACATTTCACCCCTAATTGTCACAGATCACACCTTTCACCCCTAATTGTCACAGATCACACCTTTCACCCCCTAGTTGTCAGATCACACCTTTCACCCCTAGTTGTCACAGATCACAACTTTAACCCCTAATTGTCACACAGATCACACCTTTCACCCCTAATTGTCCCAGATAACACCTTTCACCCCTAATTGTCCCAGATTACACCTCTCACCCTAATTGTCACAGATCACACCTCTCACCCCTAATTGTCACACATCACACCTTTCACCCCTAATTGTCACAGATCACACCTTTCACTCCTAATTGTCACAGATCACACCTTTCACCCCTAATTGTCACAGATCACACCTTTCACCCCTAATTGTCACAGATCACACCTTTCACACCCCTTATAGTCCCAGATCACACCTTTCACCCCTTATAGTCCCAGGTCACACCTTTCACCCCTAATTGTAACAGATCACACCTTTCACCCCTTGTTGTCCAAGATCACACCTTTTACCCCTAATTGTCTCAGATCACACCTTTCACCTTTAATGTCACAATGCTGTGAGATCACACCTTTCATCCCTAATTGTCACAGATCACACCTTCACCCCCCTAATTGTCACAGATCACACATTTCACCCCTAATTGTCGCAGATCACACCTTTCACCCCTAATTGTCACAGATCACACCTTTCACACCCTTAACAGTCACAGATCACACCTTTTCACCCCTAATTGTCCCAGATCACACCTTTCACCCCTAATTGTCACAGATCACACCTTTTTCACCCTTAACTGTCACAGATCACACCTCTCAGCCCTAATTGTCACAGATCACACCTTTCACCCTTAACTGTCACAGATCACACCTTTCACCCTTAACTGTCACAGATCACACCTTTCACCCCCCCTAATTGTCATAGATCACACCTTTCACCCCCCCCTAATTGTCACAGATCACACCTTTCACCCTAACTGTGACAGATAACACCTTTTACCCTTAATTGTCACAGATCACACCTTTCATCCTTAACTCTCACAGACACACCTTTTACCCATAATTGTCACAGATCACACCTTTCATCCTTAACTGTCACAGATCACACCTTTCACCCCCTAATTGTCACAGATCACAACTTTCACCCCTAGTTGTCACAGATCACACCTTTCACCCCTAGTTGTCCCAGACACATTTCACCCCCCCTAACTGTCCAGATCACACCTTTCACCCTAACTGTCACAGATCACACCTTTCACCCCTAATTGTCACAGATCACACCTTTCACCCCTAATTGTCACAGATCACACCTTTCACCCCTAATTGTCACTGATCACACCTTTCACCCCTAATTGTCACAGATCACACCTTTCACACCCTAATTGTCACAATACTGTGATGTTGTTCACACCTTTCACCCCCCTAATTATCACAATGCTGTTAGATTTCACACCTTTCACCCCTAACTGTCACAATGCAGTCAGATTGTTTACATCTTTCACCCCTTATTGTTACAGATCACACCTTTCAGCCCTCATTGTCACAGATCACACATTTCTCCCCCCTAATTTTCACAATACTGTCGGATTTCACAGCTTTCACCCCTAATTGTCACAATGCTGTGTTCATTCACCCCTAATTGTCACAATGCTGTCAGATTTTTCACACCTTTCACACCCCTAATTGTCACAATGCTGTCAGATTTTCCACACCTTTTCACGAACAGAATCTGCCAAAGATGTCGGAGTGCATCCCTTCTTGTTGATGTCTGACTGTCATGCCACCCTGAGATGGCCTCTAGTGAGTGACCCCAATTTCCTGGCCTCTCTTGTCCGAACAGTTCTCTGTTTAAATCCATTTCCCTGACATTGTCTTCTCTCAGTATACATTTAGGTTATAATATGTGAACGCGTGCTTTTGGTGACTTGACAGATTGCTTCTGGTACAACTTTCGATACCTCATTTACTCAATAGTGGTTGTGTCGTAGAAATTATACCACCATCACTGCACCCTCATCCCCCCCCCCCCCCCCCCCCCCCCCCCCCCCCCTCATTACGTTTCAAGTTTGTTACATGAGAATATCGTTAAAATGATACCTTTCTCTTTACCCCCCACCCCCCCTTCCACTCCTAAAGAATTACCTCTTCTGTCTGTCTGTCTGTCTGTCTGTCTCTCTCTCTCTCTCTCTCTCTCTCTCTCTCTCTCTCTCTCTCTCTCTCTCTCTCTATCACCCTAGGATTTAGTTCCTAAAATCATTTTCTCGGACGGGGGACACATTGTTTTCAGTTCTCACTCTCAGTGGAGAGAGGGGGCGTCGGGGGGGGTGGGGAGGCGGGGGGTTGTTAGAGGTCTACTTTAGAGATTTTCGATAATTTGTTATAAACAGGTCTACATCTCATATAACTACAGTATGATATTTATTTGAAAAAAAAATCGCCGAAGAATTTAATACATTAAAAAAACGACTTTTGCACACCTGTTCAAACCCCGCGCGGTAGACCGAAAACCGTGACGTCACTTGATGGACTGGCCGTCAGCCGCGACCAACACAACATGGCAACGCCAAGTGAAATCAACATGAATTGCGATTCCCCACAGCCTAAAAAGTCACGAGGGGGTGGCAGATATCGTGCTGTAGGCAAGTGCAGCAGCAGCTCAGCAGGAGACGGATATTCTTTGCACACATTTCCATCTAATTGCACACATTTCCATCTGATCCAGATACTTTGAAAGAAGTGGATTCGGTTCGTGCAAACAGGTCGGGCCGATAGCTCAGTTCTAGCTGGACCACGGAAACGAGCTATTCCGACAATTGCCGAGCCCAGTGGCTCAAAAACGTCGTCTGCATTGTGCGCGTATACTTTGAAGGCGCGGAGTGGTAAGCTCGTACAGATGACTACGATAGTCGCACGTTTATTCTGTTCTTATCTATGGACAGATCACACTTGTTAAATCGAATGAACGCGTTAAGGCTTGAGGAAGGAGACTCTCCACTCGCTGTCCACGCGTGATGGCATCAATAAGTCAGTCGGTAGCTTCCCTCGAGACTTCGGTAAAGTCCATACGCCTTCGGAATGCTGTGTTCGGGCGTCCAGCTGGAACTGTTCGTTTCCGTGGTCCAGCTGGTACTGACGTGGTAAAAAAGAACTTAGCGTTCAAACTGATAAGGTTAAGGCCTTGCAGAAACATCCCCAGAGTCACATGGCTGTCGCAGTCATAGTCACTGCTTTTACATGATAAATTAAATTCCGAGCGAGATGTGCAAGAACCATCAGAATCGCTTTCTGCCGCCCTCGCTGACACTCTCATGTGACGTCATATCCAAGAACAGTTAAGCGATGCCAAGAATCCGTTGATTACCTCCCGTTTTCTTGATTACAGATAAAAATGCCCACTTTCGCGGATCGATTGCGTGTGACGGGAGCGAATCGGATGTTTGTTTTACCAGTTTATCAAACATTTCATATTTCTGCATAAGCTGACCAGTTATCGAAAACCTCAAATGTAGACCTTTAAGGTGGGCGGGAGGGAGGGGGGAGGGGGGGGGGGGAGGGATTGGGAGGGAGTCGAGACTGGGGCGCGGGATCTTAGAGAATATGCACACTCCCCCATGGTTCTCTTTACCAGAAAGAGTGAGGGATCGATTTTCCCTTTTCATCAACAGGTTTTGTTGCATTTGGTCTTCAAACTAATCCATTTTCATATCCACAACATCATTTCCCAATGTTTATCTGTTGTACACGCTCACACATTGGAGAGAGAGAGAGAGAGAGAGAGAGAGAGAGAGAGAGAGAGAGAGAGAGAGAGAGAGAGAGTACAGGCGGACACAAATGGGTCAAATGATCTTTATTGACGGTTATAAAGTAGATCTGACAGCTTCAGTTTTCATTCTGTCCTTGTAATGAAATATACCAGTACCATGAAAAGGTCCAAGAAATCATAAACAAGCGATGCAGTTTGCCTATTTGACTCACATATAATGAGTACACGCAACAGCGGAAAAAAAGGGAAGTAGATGCAGAGGACAGGAAGGAGAGGGGATGAAGATGTCATTCCAGTGACGGTTGTTTCTGTTAGATAATCAACAACGAGCTATAGATGAAACATGTCAAATTTTAGGCGTGATCCTAGAAGAAGAAGAAGAAAAAGAAGGAGGAGGAGAAGGAAGAGAGAAGAAGGAGGATAGGAGGAGAAGGAGGAGAGGAGGAGGAGAAGTAGTAGTAGTAGTAGTAGTAGTAGTAGTAGTAGTAGTAGTAGTAGTAGTAGTAGAAGAAAGAAGAAAAAAAGAAGAAGAAGAAGAGAGGAGGAGGAGGAGGAGGAGGAGGAGGAGGAGGAGGAGGAGGAGGAGGAGGTGAGGGAGGAGAGGAGGAGGAGGATGAGGAGGAGAATGAAGAAGAGAAAGAAGAAGAAGAAAGAAGAAGAAGAAGAGAAGAAGAAGAAGAAGAAGAAAGAAAGAAGGAGGAGGGAGGTGAAGGAGGAGAGGAGGAGGGGGAGTAGAAGGAGGGGAAGAAGAGGAGAGAGGAAGAAGAAGAAGAAGAAAGAAGAAAGAAGAAGAAGAAGAAGAGGGAGGAGGATAGGAGGAGGAGGAGGAGGACTAGAAGGAAGGGAAGAGGAGGAGGAGAAGACGAAGACAGGAGGACGAGGAGGAGGAGGAGGGAGCAGCAGGAGGAGGAGAAAAAAAGGATAAGGAAAAGAAGGAGGAGGAAATAACAACAAAGACAGCAAAATTCATTTAAAAGAGAAAAAAAAAGAAAAAAAAAAAGAGAGAAAAGAACGGAAACATCAAAAAACCGGGAAGGCTGTCTCAGTCCATCCTCTCTTGGGCAGTCAAGTCAGTCAGTCCATCCGGATCCGGTCCTGCGCCGTGACGTGTCTCAAACTAGAGCGGTTCCCCCTTTCCTGAGCCACGCCACGCCACGCCACGCCACACCAGGCAGTCCAGCCCAGCCAGGTCCCATCGTGTCAGTTCCCCATCGAGGAACCTCTGCAGGAAGGTCCAGGCAGGCCCTGGATTCGAACTCACATCCGCCCGGCTGGTGGTGCACCCCATTGGGGAACTGGCAGTGCACGTGGGTCGGCACGTTCCGTGCCCGGCCCCCGTGTTGGCGGCACTTGTCCACGTACTCAAATTGGCGGAAATTCCTGTACAGGTCCACAGCCAGCCCGGAGTAGTGCCCAGACGAACGACTGTGGCACCCGCCCGCTAGTTCTCTGATCTGGAATGTATGGTGGGGGGAGAGGGGGGGGGGGGGGGGGGGGGGGGGGGGGGCGGTGAGGTGGAGGGTTGGGGGGGGGGCGGGGATAAAGGGGGGATACAGACAGCAACGTGAAATGTTGATAAGATGAACACGAACGCGCACGCACGCACGAGCTCACACGCACGCTCGCACGCGCACGCGTACGCGCACGCACGCACGCACGCACGCACGCACACAGCACACACACACACACACACCACGGTGGGGGTCTTTTTCCATTGCTGACGTCAGTCAGAGACTGGTTGACTGACAGACAATAAACACCAGTTCAAAGAAGATTCTGTGAAGGACCGCCCATTGCAACCTCACCTGATGTGGCCATATGCTAACAACAACAAGAGAAATGTACACACACGCTCAATTGAATATTTCATTCTTGACGGGCATGTGTGCTAGAAGAATAAATACTGCAAGAAGAACTGGAGTGGAGTTTGCGTACCCCGAAGAACTGTGCACTGTAAAGATAAACAATTACTGTCTTTGTTAGTAACTCTGTGTTTCTTCCCTCCATAGTTTGATAGTTTTTCGAGGGTTTTTGTTTATTCGTTTTTTTTTTCTGTTTAAGTGGAAATTAGAGCTAGCTCCGCAAATATCTATGGAGGTTGAACTAGTACATGGGACTATGCCAGAGTCACTGGCAGAAAATGTGGGGGATGCTTCGTCTTCTTGCTATTTCTCCCTCCGATTTGTATGGAAGGGGAATGTAGTAATTTGTGAACATTTATTCTGCATGGCATGGTTTGAATGACTGAGGAGAGTTCACTAAAGAAAGTGGTTGGAGCTGGATTGAATTTTAGTCAGTGGAAATAATGCAAGGCTTGAATAAAATGTTTAAAAGCATACTCTCCTTGTGTCGTATATATTCTACATGGTGTCAGAGAACAAACACACACCTGAGCACACAGTAAAGAATGGCCTTATCTCTTCAAAATTCTAGTTTAGATTGGGATTCAAGAAACCTTCCAGAAGAATGGCAAAAATTCAGACAGCATGCGAACCTGATGTTTGCTGGACCTCTACACAAGACTACAGCAGCAGAAAAAAGTGCGCATATCTACTCATATGGTCAGGAGAGAGGGGGAAAGAAATATACAACGCTTGGTGTTTGTCTCATGAAGACAGTCAGAAACTGGAGGTGTTATACAGGAATTTTGAGAAGCACACGACTCCCAAAAAGAATACACTGTTTGCAAGATACCTGTTCCTGAACAGAACACAGCAAGAAAGTGAAACTTTTGAAAGTTTCCTCACCAGTATTCGTACCCTCGTCAAAGACTGTACTTACTCTGAACCTGATGAAATGGTACGTGACAGAATAGTTTGTGGAATCACATCTCAAGACGCCAGAGAAAAGCTGTTGCAAGTCGGTGGCCAGTTGACAATGGACAAAGCAATAGAAATGGTCGTTACTCATGAAGCAACAAAGCAGCAGCTGATAACAATGCAAAACGATGAAGCTGTGGAGGCAATCAAGGAAAGACGTGTGGAGAATAGTGAAGAAAACACAGATCGTCCTACCAGAATCGGTCAAACAAGAGGGAGAACAACAAACCACACGCACAAAGAAAATGGAAGTAAGTCACGTTCGACTGCAGCAACTGTGGACAGAGACACAGCAAAAGAGCATGTCCAGCCTACGGCAAGCAGTGTCTACAGTGCGGCAAACTGAGTCATTTCTCCAGAGTCTGCCGATCAAAAAGGAAGATAAGAACACAGTCCATCAGGTGGAAGATCCAGAACAACAAGACGAATCAGACGCATCTTTCACTGTTGACATCATTGCCGACGGCAAGGACCAGCCTAACACTGCATACGCCAATATCAGCATGGAAACTGGCGATGTCTTGCGCTTCAAAATTGACACAGATGCGCAGGGTCATGTGATCCCATACCAAATCTTCAGAAAGATGTCCAAACCCCCCCCCCCCCCCCCCCCCCCCCCCTCAAACCCAGCAAGATGAATCTGTATGGGTATGCAGGTAAACGCATCAATGTCAAGGGCATCATGGAGCTTCAGTGCTCATACAAGGGCAGCAGCACTACCAAGGCACGTTTTACGTTGCTGAGACATCAGGACACTCCCAGCCTGTCCTTGGGCTTCAAGCCTCCCTGCAATTGAAAATCATTCAAATGGTCCTGACAATCACCTGCCCTCAGATGACGAAAGAAGCTGTACTGCACGAATACAAACACCTGTTCGACGACAGATTGGGCAGTCTAGAAGGGGAAGTGAACATCTACCTTCAAGAGAATGCTGTGCTGGTGGTCCACCCACCAAGACATGTCCCACATGCACTGAGGGATCGCCTGAAAGCAGAGCTAGATGCCATGCAAAAGGCTGGAGTCATCACCAAAGTCATGCGGCCCACAGACCGGGTCAATTCGCTTGTGGTGGTTGAAAAACCCAATGGGAAGCTACGCATCTGCTTGGACCCACAGAACTTGAACCAGGCAGTGAAGAGGCCCCACTACGCCATGCCAACACTGGAGGATGCACAGGCTAAGATCCCAGGTGCCAAGTACTTCAGCAAACTAGACGCCAAGAGTGGCTATTGGCAAATGAATCTGTCTACCAAGGCATCTTACCTGACTACATTCAACATGCCCTTTGGGAGGTATCGATTCCTGCGCATGCCCATCGGTATGGTGAGCGCCCAGAACAAATTTCAAAGAAAAATGGACGAAATATTTGAGGGCCTGCCGGGTCTGGTGACGCTGGTGGATGATGTGCTGGTGACAGGAACGACCAAGGAGGAGCACGCCAGAAACCTCAAAGCTGCCCTCGACAGGGCCACAGAGAAGGGACTGAAGCTGAACCCTGATAAACTAGAAATCGGCGTGCAGGAAGTGGGCTACTTTGGCCACATCATTTTATCTGAAGGAATCAAGCCTGACCCAGAGAAAATCAAGGCCATCTAAAGCATGAAGCCTCCAGCAGACAAAGGGAACTGGAAACCCTGCTGGGCATGATCATGTACCTGTCAAAATTTGCTCCTAACCTGGCGGAGACCACAAAGCCACGACGTGAAATGCTGAAATCAGAAAATGAGTTCATGTGGGAATCACAACAGCAAGCAGCCTGGGACAAAATCAAGTCTACACTCGCCAGCCAACCTGTACTAGCCATCTACGACCCAGACAAAAGAGTCACCCTGTAGGTGGATGCCAGCAAGTATGGTTTGGGTGCTGCACTCTTTCAAGACAACAGACCCATCACATATGCTTCAAAGTCGCTGAACAAGACCAAAGAAAACTATGCACAAATTGAAGAGGAACTGTATGCCATTGTGTTTGGCTGTGAGAGATTCCACCAGTACATCTATGGCCAGCATCAGGTCCTCGTCCAGTCAGACCACAAGCCCCTGGTGACAATCATGAAGAAGCCACTGGCATCAGCACCCCCGCGTCTCCAGCGCATGCTGCTACGCCTGCAGAAGTACAGCATCAAAGTGGAGCACATCCCAGGGAAGCAGATCCCCGTTGCAGACACATTGTCAAGGAAGTCACTGTCTCCTGAGCCCCATGACACCATAGAGGACCTCGATTCACAGATCCACTGCATTGTGAAGAATCTGCCAGTCAGTGATGAAACGATGGAAAGCAACCAGTGAAGACAAGGCTCTCCAAACTGTGGTGAAACATGTCCAAAATGGCTGGCCAGATTCACGTCAGAGTTGCCACAACAATGCAGACGATGACTGGAACTTTCGGGACGAACTATCCATCATCGATGGGGTCATGTTCAAAGGGGAGCGCATGGTGGTCCCTGAAGCCCTGCGCCCAGAAATGTTGATCAAGATCTGTGCAAGCCATATGGGCATTGAGAAATGCCTACAGCGTGCCCGTCAAGTGCTAGTCTGGCCGAGGATGGCAGCAGACATCAAGAGAACCGTTGAAACGTGCACTGTATGCAATGAAAGAAGACCTGCGAACTGCAAAGAACCGATGATACCTCATGAAGTCCCATCACGGCCATGGCAGAAGGTAGCAGTGGACCTGTTCTCCTGGAACAACAGAGACTACCTCGTCACTGTGGACTTCTACAGCCGCTACTTTGAGGTGGATGAACTGACCACCACGACAAACAGCAGTAGTGGTCAAGAAACTGTCAGCACACTTTGCCAGACATGGCATCCCTGAGACGATCGTAATCGATAACGGCCCACAGTTTTCTTCAGAAGAGTTTTGCCCATTTCACCAAAGACTGGGACACGAAACACGTAACGTCTAGCCCCGATACCCCCAGTCCAACGGCCTGGCAGAAAAGACAGTGCAGACGGTGAAGAACATTCTAAACAAGGCCAAGGCAGGAAAAGGACTGGCGCTGCTCAGCATCCTGGAGTACAGGAACACTCCTGTGGACGGACTGGCGTCACCAGCACAGCTACTGATGGGGCGACAGCGGCGCTCTGTGCTGCCCACAAACCCCACTGCAACTACAACCTCGCGCCGTGGACCCCAAGAGAGAGTCACAGACAGACGGCGCCAATGTCAGGCCAGCCAGAAACGCTTCTTCTACGACCGCGGGAGTCGATCGCGCTCCTACCCTGCAGACTGGAGAGAACGTTTACGTTCAGCTGGCACCGGGTGACCAATGGAAGCCTGCCAAAATCATCATCGCCCGGGGCAGCACACCACGTTCCTACCAAGTCGAGCTAAATGATGGCAGCACCTACTGGCGCAACAGGCGTTTCCTCAGACGGCAGCCACGTCAGAGTACAACCTTTCTGCCTGTGCTCGCTGCAGCCCCTGAACCTCCAGTGCCAGCACGGACTTGGGCCCCAGCAGCCAACGAGGCCATGGCGCAACCAGCCAGGCCTGATCTCTACATCACAAACTACAGGCGTCAAATTCACCACCCACAGAGACTGACTGCCAGAGTTTGTACAAAAGACATGAACGTGACAGGTGAGAAAGGAAATGTAGTGGCTGTGCATTTAAAGATAGACAAAGGGACAGTGACTACTTAGAGACAGCCCCACAAATAAAGACATGACCCCAACCCCAACCCCTTCCCACAAATGCCTAAAATAAACTTAGATAACTTTGCTTCTTTACTTTCCATTTTTGTTTCAGACATTATTTTAACAAAATCACAGAAAGGTTCAAAATGTATTTTGTTGTTTGTTTTTCGTTCATTTTTTTTTAGCATGTACATAGTCTAGTGAACACAATTTATCATTTCCTTGGGCAGGTGATTTTGAAAAATCACCCTACCTCAGTGTTTACGATCATTATCATAATTGTTTTTGTTTTGTTTCGTGACCTGGGTGTCTGTTCATTTCTTGCTTGGTAGTGAGATCCGTGTGGTCAATGTTTATGAAGACATTTAAAGAAGGCAATTCTAAATGGTGATGAGTGAAGGCAATTTGTGATGTATGAAAGCAATTTTGGGGAATGTTTGTTTTTTGATGATCTTTGTTTTGCTCGATATATCTTTGAAATTGTGTATGCTTTTTTTTTCTTACAACAAGGGAGAAGTAGTAATTTGTGAACATTTATTTTGAAGGAATAGTGCATGCATGGCGTGGCTTGAATGATTGAGGAGAGTTCACTAAAGAAAGTGGTTGGAGCCAGATTGAAATTTGGTCAGTGGAAACAATGCAAGGCTTGAATAAAGATGTTTAAAGCTTTCCTCCTCGTGCCGTATATATTCTACAGGGAAGAAACTGACCTCACAGTCAAGGGAGGCAAGTCCTCAGGACTAGATAACTCCTGCACTTCCTTTTCACAGAAACTCACCTCCACCTGACCGGAGGAGCAAGCATCAAGAAACTGAACAAACAAAAAAAAAAAATTAGCTGGGATTAAGAAAAAAAAAAAAGAAAAATAAAGTGAGAAAACTAGAAATGTGTAATAAATCAGATTTTCTCAAAAAAAAAAAAAAAAATTGAGAGAACAACGATAATGCTAATATCAACAATATCAACCACAGGGACAATTCTAACAACAAATGGCAGCGTCAACAGCAACAGCACAGACAACAACAGAGCAGTATCACCAATGACACCATCACCACCACCACTATTGTAAGAGAAGCTAGCACAGCAAACACTCACCACGACACGGTCCCAGTTCAGGTCGACCAGGTAGTTCATGAGGTTTTCGCTGAGACAGACGGTACCGCCCGGGGCGTAGTTCCCATCTTCGCACTGGTAGCTGTAATCACGGCGTTAAACCTTTCTTCAACGTGTCAGTACTTTCAACACGGATTTTCAATGGGGGCACGAAAAGCGCAAGTGTGCGCATGCACGTCAACCCTCCTTCCTGTTCTTTGATTCGACCAGGAACCCCGCCCCTTCTTCTTCCCCCCTTCCCCCCACCCCCCCCCCCCCCCCCCGCCTCCCCATCCTACCCTTCCCCCTCTTTCTCCCTCTCCGCCCACCCTCCCCTCCCCACCATCCCCGCCATGCCCACTCTTCTTCCCTGCCCTATAGAACACTTACTCAAACCCCGCTCATTGTATAGGAAACAATCAGTTCTAAAGTTTTTCTTTTTAATGAAGTATCATGTGAAGAAAAAAAAAACACCTCATCAGTATGTGTAAACTCAATATAATTGATCCTTGGTTACAGTAATCTTTTTTTCTTTCCCCTTTCAAGAACCTCTTGAGTTAAAAACATGGCGTATGACATAACACATCATATGTAAACAGGAGGACTAGGACTTGGCAGCTCGTTTTAATTTACTGTCAGCAGATGCAGCTATACAACGAGCTGTTTATTGTCAGCAGATGCAGCTATACAACGAGCTGTTTACTGTCAGCAGATGCAGCTATACAACGTTTACTGTCAGCTGCAGCTATACAACGAGCTTTTACTGTCAGCAGATGCAGCTATACAAGAGCTGTCAGCAGATGCAGCTATACA
>JADBJO010016285.1:30000-40958 GCA_016801955.1 Conus betulinus | reverse complement strand
GCCCTCCTCCTCATTCCTCTTCTTTTTATTCCCATGCCTTATCACCATTCTTTTTGTCAGTGGTTTATCTACTTCATATTCTTTCTAATTAAAACGATTGGGAACATCATTTGGGCAGGTAAAGCGCTTTTCAGAACTTATTTGCCGCTGTGTTTGGTCCTGGTGCTGACTGGTGTTTGAAAGACCCTACTAAACTGGCACTGTCGTAGGGGGGACACAAAACATATTCAAACCACAGACGACACCACCCTCTTCAAACACTGGTCTGAACACAACTAGTCCCACTGTCTGACCACACACTAGTACTACACTGAACTGCGGGACACACATTATTTTGAACACTTGGGAACTGACACATATCAAAAACACTGTCTGGACAACATCCACTACTAGCAAAACCACTGACAGGGGGGGACACACACTATACAACCATATTTGACCACAACCCACTATTCAAAAAACACTGGACTGACACACCCTATTCAATTAACAGGAATGACACACAATATTCAAAACACACTCACACACGCGCACACACACGCGCGAGCGCGCGCACACAACAAACTCACACTACCCACAACACACACAAACACCACCACACACACGCGCGCGCGCCCGCCACACACAAAAACACTGCACTGACACACCCCACGCACACACACACACACACACACACTACCCACACACTCTCTCTCTCTAGTCTCTCGCTCTCTCGACTCTCTCTCTCACTCACACACACATGACACACACCACACACACACACAACACACAAACTACACTATTTACACTGACACACATACCGTTCAAACACTGGACTGGGGGGACACACACACTATTCAAGACTGACTGTTGGGACACGCACATTCAACACTGACGGAACCCACACCACACCCACGACACACCCCACACACACACAAACAACTGGGGACCGACACACATTTCAAGGGGGACTGACGACAACACTCACTATTTCAACACTGTTGAAAACGCTATTCAGCCATGACCTGACACACTGTTCAAGACGACTGACACACATATTCAACAGCTGTAACTGACCAACTATATTCAAACACTGAACTGACACACCACTCTCACCACTGACGGACACCACACTATTCACCACACAACTCTATCTCTCTCTCTCTCTCTCTCTCTCTCTCTCTCTCCTCCTCTCTCTCAAAACACCACTGTCTGAACACACACTACCAACACACAACACATCACACCACACTAGTTCAACACTGACACACAACACATTGCAAAACACGGACTCACACCCACACTATTCCAACACTGACTCACAAAACGACACACACGCAACACAACATACAACACACACACCACCACCACACACACGCGTGCGCACGCAGCGCGGCGCGCAACGCTGTCGCTCACCAGTATTAAAACATGTCTGACAAACACTATTCAACATGGGCTAGCCGACACACACCACATCAACACCACACAAACATACACACACAACAGCGGCGCGCGGCACCGCACACACACACACACACACACCACACACACACCAACACAGGTACAACACTATTCAACACTGTCCACACACACACACTATTCAACACTTGTTTTCTTAGGATACATTCCCCGTGTGAAAGATTCTTTGTTTCAGTAGACCCACTAATATAAAGGCGAATATGCCTCATTATGATGACTTAATAAATAAAGTCATAATTTCATTTTCTTCGCTATATTGGGCTGCCCACGGGGTGGCACGGCTCAGCGACTGACAACGAAGATGCCGAAGAGCTAGGAACAAAGAACGGGCAGCATACAACTCCAAGAAAAAACGCCTGAAACAATGTTGCCACCAGGATCAGGAGTTCGACGAGACACACCTCAACTCTGTGCTCCCGGGAGGACAAGATCATCGAGTGGTGGGTTTGCTTTACTAAAGGTGCAAGAGGAATGGAGATAAATCTTGCAAACGTTTGTTTGTTTGTGTGTGAGTATTTTTTTTTCTTAAAACACACACACACGCGCACACACGCACACCACACGCACACACGCACACGCACACACACCCCACACACACACACACCACACACGCACACGCACGCACGCACGCACGCACCCCGCGCATGTGCATACACATCCACACGTGTGTGTGTAACTTTGAATTTTACACTCTCTCTCTCTCTCTCTCGCTCTCTGTCTCTCTCTCTCTGCTCATCCTCTCTCTCTCTCTCTCCTCGACGTCTCTCTTCTCTCTCTCTCTCACACACACACACAACACACCACACAACACACACACACACACACACACCACACACAGCACATACCCAAAACAGCTCGGCAGACGATTCGAGCCCGCCAACACAGGATCACCAAGATTACGAGTAAGGTGCTCTACCAACCGGAGCTATTCCTCCACGACTATCCGTCAGATGCTCTCTATCGGAGCAAACGTATGAGATGTGGCTCATTCTAGGAAATTTTTAGACGAAATGGAATCTTTTGAACGCGTATGAGTTTTTTCTAAAACAGCATATCGAATATTAGGTTGTCCTTTTTTGGACTCCCAGTTCTTATAGAAACAGGGACGTTACTTTACAATGGTAGGCGAAGAAATTTGCTGTCTGTGTGGTCTGTCTGTCTGTCCGTCCGTGTGTTCAAAATGGGTTTCCACTCGAGCCAGACAAAACTTCTGGGGGCGATCTTCTGAAAAAAAATTTGAACGGGTATGCTCCTTATGGGTCACGGATGATGCCCAATGTTGTTATAGTTTGCCAGAAAATAGCCGTTACTCTAACGACTGTAAAATGCCCAAGGCGGTTTTGCTCGTCTTATGGAATAATCTCAGTGTATCAGATAAAAACTGGGAGCGAGGTGTTATGCTTGGACCATTTTTTGGTTTTCTAAAACGCCCCTCTATCTACAAAAGTAAATTTCTTACTCCAGACAAAACCCGAGCATTATGGATGTGAGGGCGACACATGAAAAAGGGACAAAGTTTTTTCGAGGGGCCCGTTTCTCACAGCCTGGGCTACAGGCTTTGTAGGAAAAAAAAAAAGGGTCGCAGACAAGATAGGATTTGGGGGAAAGTTGTGGCCCACCACTGACACACCCGAAACGAAGTGAAGAACGAGCAGTTGGATCGCACAGGAATAGGCCACGCCCCAGCTTTCCTTTTTTTTTTTTCAAAGAGTTGCAACTTGCCAAAAAGGAATTAGCGTTGGTTCTAATTAGGTCAGAAAACGGATAAACCTTCACGAACAACCAGATGGTGTCAATAATCGTCACATGGGTTTCGGACTCTGACAAAAACTGCAAACACCAACAATGTCCTAACTTTGAAGCCGACACAAAACACTGAGCAGTGGTTAGGCAAACGTAGGTGGGGAGGCTGGGGGGTTTGTGGGAGATGGAAAAGGTTGGGGGGACGTGGGGATGGGGGGGGGGGTTGTGGAGGTTGGGGAGAAAAGGTTTGGAGGTGGGGATGGGGGGTTGTGGATGAAAGGTTTTGGACGTGGGGGGAGGGGGGGTGTGGATGAAAGGTTTGGGGAAGTGTGGGAGGTTGTGGATGAATGAGGTTTTGGTACGGTGGGGATGGGGGGTTGTGGGATGAAAAGGTTTTGGACCGTGAGGGAGGGGGGGTGTATGGATGAAAGGTTGGACGTACGTGGGGAGGGTGTTGTGGATGAAAAGGTTTGGACGTGGGGGACGGATGGGGCGGGGGTTATGGATGAAAAAGGTTGGGACTGTGGGGATGGGGGGGTGGTTGGGGTTAGGATGAAAGGTTTGGGACGGGGGGATTTTGGGGGGTTGGGATATGAAAGGTTGGGACGTGGGGGGGATGGGTTTGGGGTTATGGATGAAAGGTTTTGGACGGGGGATGGGGGGTTGGGATGTGGGGGGGTTGTGGATGAAAGGTTTGGGAGTGGGGATGGGGGTTTAGGATGAAAGTTTTGGGGACGTGGGGATGGGGGGTGTGAGAAATGAAAAGGTTTGGAGGGGGTCTGTCTTGAAGGTTATAATCTTCAGCTAGAGTGCAAAGTAGGAATAACCTCACGTGGTTTAATTGGCCCCGTTGGATTTCAATTTATTAATGACCTGCATGATTACGTGGAAAACTGCAACCGTTCACTGGACTCCTAGTCTGGTCTGTCTGTTATGTCTGGTCGGTCTCTCCTCTATCTCTCTCTTCTCGATCTCTCTCTATATCGATATATATATATATTTCCTGTGTGTGTGTGTGTGTGGTGTGGTGTGTGGGGTTTGTTGTTTGTGGTTTGTGTGTGTTGTGTGTGGTGTTTTTGTGGGGGGGGGACTGGGGGGGTGTAGAGTTGGGTGTGGGGGGGGTGTTGTGTGTGTGTGTGTGTGTGTGTGTGTTGGTGTGTGTGGTCGTGTGTTATTTCAAAGAACATGATTGCACCATCTGTTACAGGGGGGGGGGGGGACTGTTCCCGACTGCCTCAACCACGTGTGCGGATACAAAAAAGGGACCCCTTCATTCCCCTCGACGTTTCGGGAAGAGATCGGTCACGTTCACCCTATCACTCGGGGTTCTATGAGCAAACATGAGTCGGAAATAGAAAAGCTGAAGAGATAGCAAGCAAGGAAAAGGTGGGTAAGATTAAACGGCTCTTTGGCAATAGTTATGGAACTTGAGTATGTAATAGGCAGTAAAAGAAAAAGTAATTAAAACAAAAGAGGCCAACCCAAAAACTTAATGCAATTTTACAATTTCCCTCAGCATGGAAAAACGTAGTATGCACGCAGTTTGGTCACATGCCATGTGGAAAGACTGAGCTGCGATCTCGAATCGAAGATGCATGAATTTGCTCGCTGGAAAGACGAGGAGAAATGTTAAAAAGTTGCCAAAAACAATGACTGAGGGCGGGAAAAAAATGGAAGCAAACCTTTGAAATGAGAAGAGGGGTTAGTTTACCCGCCAAGGACAAAGAAAAACAAGAGCCAACAGGGACAGGACCCAGAGGAGAAGTGTAGCGAAAGGACCAGAGTTACGCTAGTAGTTAATTTATATAGAGGACGACGTGTAAAAGATGTTCGTGTGCAAATTGGAACATACAGCTTCAGACGGTGGATGTGAGGGATTTAGCAGGTCTGGGTGTATGTTTTCCATTGACAGCCTATGACCACGGAGCCTCCAACATGGAAGATTGAGGAGAAAACAAAACAAACATGTTTCCCAAAGTCCGACAGCGCAGTTTGAAATGGGAAAAAACAGAAATGAGGCAAAAATTCAGCAAAAAAAAAAAAAACTAAATGAAAAGGGGCATTTCAGCCCGCACGCTTTAACTTAAAGCTAACGATGCTAGAAAGATACAGGTGTTACGTCAACATACATATAATAGAAAATAACAGTAGGTGTACGAGGGCCAAGCTTGGTTGACATAAATGTCGTTACGAACTTGAATGCAGATAAGATTCTGAGATCTCGAACATTGCACCGATGTCGTGTGTAGGTCCAACTGAAAACCGACATGGGGAAGTTGCAATTTTCTCCACACCCAAAGGATCTGAAAGTATCGATATGGGGCGACATACAGTTGCCCTACTCACGATATGCTCACCGCCGTTGACTTACCCACACAAGACATATCACGACGTTCGAATGGGGCGATTACTTACAATAGCACAGGTTCCTATTACACGCAGTAGGGGATACACAGGATCTGCATAAGACTACAGGAAATAGTGGCTTGATGTGCAAACGCTGTTAGGGAATCGATACTCCGTAATTACCGAAAGGAATCTTCGTGTGGAGTAAGCAATACGATGTACACATATAGGGAGTAAGCAGTTTGTTTGGGCTGGTCACTAGTTAGGGGCCTGTGGCCCGAAAGATAACACAGAGCGGTTTCCTGCAGAAAGAACTGGAGGTCAGGAGGGATCGCGCCTCACATGGGGTTCGGATTTTTTTTTTTCGGTCGGGTCCAAGAAGCACCGCAAATGGGTACGTGATTCAAGTTCAGAAAAAGGTCAAGGCGAGAGACGACCCGAAGAAGTACCCCCCCCACCAAAAAAAACCAAAAAAAAGGACGACTTAGAAGATGTGAATCGTTCCAGCCCTACAAAACACCTATGACAAAAAGAAGCAAAAACGACACAAAACCAAACAAAAAAAAACAACAAAAAAAGAACCGGCACAAAAACCCAAAGAAAGCACCAGCACCAGACTGTGACAAAAACACGGAACCAAAAAAATTCAAAGAAAAGCCACAAAACAGTACAAAAAACGGCAACCCACAACTTGACCCACGCGCACATATGCGGACACAGTGGCAAATACCTAGATCACCGGAAAGCGTCCACCAAAAACCCACAAACACAGAAACCCACACTTGTAGTTCGTGTTCTGCTCATCCCCACTTTCACATGGAGCAAGGGACGCCGATTGGTAAAAACGTTCGCTCATCCACCGTCAACATGGGGGCCAAGTGACGCATAGTGATAAACTCGTCTTTCCAACATGGAGGGGGAACAGGTACCGCATTATGATAAACTTTGTCTTTCAACATGGAGGGGTAAATGCGCAATTGTTATAAACGGTCTTTCAACATGGAGAAAGGGGTAACGCATTGTTATAATAAACTAAACTGTCCATCAACATAGAGGAAGGTGCGCGCATTGTTATAAAATGTCGCATCAACAACCTGGAGGAAGGGTGCGCACACATTGTTATTAAAACTGTCTCTCAACATGGAGGAAGGCACACATTGTTATAAACTGTCTCTCAACATGGAGGAAGGCACACATTGTTATAACTGTCTCTCAACATGGAGGAAGGCACCCACATTGTTATAAACTGTCTCTCAACATGGAGGAAGGCACACATTGTTATAAACTGTCTCTCAACATGGAGGGAAGGCACACATTGTTATAAACTGTCCATTAACATGGAGGAAGGCACACCATTGTTAAAAACGTGCCATGTTGGAGGAAGCTGCGCATTGTTATAAGCTGTCTGAGGCCTCCACCAGTGGCCTCGCCCCCACGTCACTGATTCCAGCCACACCCACCCAGCTACACCCGCAAGGGTCCCGTGGCAGCGGCTGTCCAAAGGGAGCGATGGAATTCGGGTTGTCAGGAGAGGTGGCTGCACAGACGAGACCACTGCACTGTAGCGAGTCCAGTGATTTGATTTTGGGTCCAGTGGTGCTTGTTCTGATTCTTCAACTCCACTGATCATGCCCTCCACTGATAGTCTGTGTTGTATAAAAAAAAAAAAAAAGTGCGGATGAGCGTTTGCCTTCCACCACGTCCATTCGACGATACTCCCTCATGAATGAACTGATACCAACCAACACAGACACAAACTCTTCAAGACTATGAATGTGGAAATGACATCCAAGCCGGGGTAACCACGAGAAACACGGCCAGGGAATGATAAACTGTGTGTGACGATTAACGATGATGAGGACGACGGTCATGAAGATACCGAGTTCAGTTCTCTTTTTTTTTTTCACAACCTCTGCGGCCACCCTCGGAGCCGGCAGTAGCGCACCCCCGCACGCCGTTCATTCCGACCACCCGTCCACAGTCACAGCCCGGTCGGACCCGCCAAGCTCCCCGGCACAAATCTTTCAATACCATGAGGTGGCAGTCAATAATGTCAGCAACGGGCGTTCTAACCAGGAGAACACCACCTGGAGGAGCTCGGTGTGACCCGATGAACTGCTGAGGACGATCACTCAGGTGGTGTTCAGTGGCGTCCTTTTTTGATCTCTTTTTTCGCAGGTACCACCCTGCCTGCGCCACCTCAGCCCCAAGCCCCGCACACCACGACGTTCATTCGACCAAGAATTGAAAAAAAGTCGAACACAGCCACAGCCGGTGCCGGCGTGCGTGCGCTCTCCCCTCGGACAATCCCACAGGGAGCAAGCAGTCCAAACAAGGTCAAAGAGGGCGACCCACCGTAGGGGGAACACTGCACAAGCCAAAACCCGCGCACGTCCGGTGGACTCCGCACGTTACCCCCCCCCCCCGGTGATCCTGCCGGAAACCAAAACAAGACGGAAAGACACCACTTGCGCTAAGCCCCAATGACTCGACTGACGGTTGGATTGCTTAGTCCGTAGACAGCAATCGTGTAGTGAGCCAAATAGTAATCCGGACTGGCGCCACCCCTCACGGACCCTCGTCCAACGCGTCCAAAAACAACTCGCCCGTTTACCGGCAACCCGACGAAGTAAATCCAGCGACCTCTGAGGCAGGAGCCCCTGCAGTGTTTGTCCGGAGCAAAACGCCATAAGCTAAGCTAGATCGACTTTTAACTTCGATGGGCATCTGCAGATGTTCAAACAGGGAATGGAAGGGGTGAGGAGGATACGGCAGTGGTTGTCCGGGCATCTTATCAGAGACGAATTTAAGCCCTCAGATTCTCACAAATGAATTTGCATCTGAAGGCCGTGCTAGGACCCACAAACAACAAAGACCCCAACCGGCTCGGTACCCCGTGCTGTTGACGCGCTATATAAACGTTCCATGGGCGATGGAGGTGTACCGTGTGTGCCTCGTACCCTGTTGGAACAGGAATCAAGGAAGAAAGAAGAGGAAAGAAAGGCCGAAAGGAATGATTGTTCTCAACACGTTTGAAGAACGTAGGTAGAAGTAGAAAGAAGATTTATGTACGTATACATAAAACAAAAAAAAAAAAAAAAAAAAAACGCAATGAGCTTTAGCCCTGATTTGTTGAGATGAAAACTGAAACACAGAGTAGAAGTAAAGAAATTAATCAGTATAAAAATGGCCAACAAGCAAGCTTAAATACGGAAGAAGATATAATATAGACAGACCAAACCAAACACTGTATGTGTACGCTGGGAGTAACAATAATATCTCAAGTCCCCGTCAAATCCAGATAGCTTCATTATATAACTATCTTGAGCGAAATCAACATCGAGATTTCTTCAAAACAGACTTATAGTCAATCAAAACATGTGCGATGTACTATTTAGCAAACCCCCCCATTAATTCCATTGATTTTTTTTTTTTAATGAACCACTTGGATGGAAAGAAGATGGCAAGATGGCAAGATCATGCAACTCAGTATGACGATCTGTCATCTGTAAAGTCTGAGATAGTGAACCAGTACAAAAGCGCCTGACCTTTATGATCTGTAAAGTGGTGAGAATAGTAGGCAGTTAACAAAGCCGCTGACCATTTATGATCTGGTCAAGTGTGAGGATAGTCAGCAGTAACAAAGCGCTGACCTTTTATGATCTGTTCCTTTTTGAGATATGTCCCCCCGTGAGATAGTCAGCAGTTAACAAAGCGCTTGACTTTTTATGTCTGTGAAGTATTGAGATAGTCAGCAGTAACAAAGCTTGCTGACCACTTTGATGGATCTGTAACAGTATGAGACAGTCTACAGACAAGTAACAAACGCGCTGACCTTTATGATCTTGTTAGAGTGGAGGTGGAGTCCGCAGTAGTAACAAAGGCGCTGACAACCTTTTATGCTCTGTCCCCAAGTTTGAGATAGTCAGCAAGTAACAACGCGCAGCCCTATGATGATATGTAAAGGGTGGAGAACCCAGTCAAAGCCAGTACAAAGCTACAACCAAGACATTTTATGATCTGTAAGTGTGAGAGATAGTCAGCAGTAGTTACACATGCAAAGCGATCAACGGCCTTTATGATCTGGTAAAGTTATGAGGATAGTGAGCAGTAACAAAGCGATGACCTATGATGGCATCTGTAAACGTATGAGAAGTCAGCAGTAGCAAAGCGATTGGAAGGTGATCAGACTCACGGAAAACATGAGCCTGTGAGCAGCACAAAGCACAAGCGGCTGACTGTTAGGGAGGGAGAAAGCTTGAGGAACTCGTCATCCTAGGCCAAAGCGTCTACGTCGCTGATATGTAAAGTGTCTGTCAGTCTGCATAGTCTCAAAAACAGCTGACTCTCTCTAGCTCTCTAAATCTCGAGCTCTCTCACCAACCATCTGCACAAAGCTGGACATGCACGTTTTGCGGACAGGCCCAAACAGTGAATACGTGTTGGTTACAAATACCAACAACAGCTGTGACCTGTCTGTGCAGTGTGACAGACGGTGTGTAGTTGTGAAAGGGTGTGCCTCCGAATCACGGACAGCGCGACTGCGAGAGTCCCAATGGCTCACCGCCGCGGCGCTCGTCAAATCTAGAAGTTGCTCGCGTCTACCTCGAATCTCTAAGAGGCAAACTGTCTGTCTGTCTGGTTAGACGGATCAATCTGACAACGCAGCAGCAACGCACGGTGCGCTGTCAAGGTTGTTGTCGCTGTAGCCCCGCATCTGCGTGACAGTAAGCGGTCGTTTTGACGTCATGATAAGTGTTTGTGTCTGTCTTGTGTGTATCTACTCACATTTGTCACAATTTTAGGACGTTTCGTAATTGGACTGTCACATCCTCTAAAATCCCTCTCTCTCTTCTCTCGACTATCTATCTCTCTCTCTTAGATATTACAGCGTGGAGTGCCCGAAAACATGTGCGATCTCTCCTCACTATTCTGTTGAGGGAAACGTGTGTGTGTGTGTGTGTGTGTGTGATTGTTGATACTGTCTGTTTACCGCACCGGTAAACTGAATTGTCGATCTTGAGTCACTCTGTGTGTCTTGGTCACTCCCAATCTGCGTGTGCCCTTAGGACTCCATCATGTCGTATCGGTCTAACCACTTCATCTCTTCAGAGAGGGTAGACTCTCATCTTCTCCACGCACAATCTCTTAACCAACCAACACAAAACACAAACAGTTTTCGTGGTTGTATGTCACACACACACACACGCACACGCACACACACCACACAAAACACGCGCGCGCGCGCGCACGCGCCCACGAACGCACGCACGCATGCACGCACGCATGCATGGGCGCACACACACACACACACACCACACCACACACACACACACACACACACACACACACACACACATTTCGGTTGCTTCTCTCTCTCTCTCTCTCTCTCTCTCTCTCTCTCTCTCTCT